>WBNM01014506.1:0-73066 GCA_013399055.1 Ramphastos sulfuratus | reverse complement strand
TTTTTTTTTTGTTCTTCTATTTTGAGAGTCTATATCTGTGGTTTCTTTTTCAGTTATCGTCTTAGAAAGCTAGTGACCATGTCTGCTCATCAAGGCAGCCACTGTATTTTAGACAAGTTTTTATTGAACGTGAGCAGCACTAATGCTGTGTTCATTTTGTAACATAACTTTATATGCTGCAGTTCAATAAAATTCTTAAGTAGGTGATGATGATTAGTAAAATGGACTGAACTGGCTTAAATGCAGCCACCTCGGTGGGTTAATGAAATATGCCCTCACTTGCTTTAAAAAGGTGTTCCTAACAATTTTGTGATAAAATTTTCCCACCAATTATTCCCCTCTAAGTGAATATCTCAATAGACTACTAGCATTAAAACGCTATTCACAGCAACAAATCCTCTTCTCATGAATGGTTATCTTCAATATGATGAGTGACTTGATAAGGTAAGCTAAGCCTTAACTCTGTGGGACCAGATCTGTGGATTGTGCCAGTCAGCAAGTGCAGTAACTGCTTATTGAGTAGTCAGTGTGGAACAAGACCGTTCTGAGGTACGCTGACTAACAACCTGTACGTTAGTGGAGATATTGGAACACTTTGTGATCATCTTTGCTTTAGAACTAAAGGAGAGGAGGAATGTGTGCATATTTTTTCTGTGTGCCTTGGTGGTCTGTTGTCTCAGCTGACTTTTTCAGTTGTAAGCCTCCATGTAAAATAATTGTGTATGAGGGGAAAGCCTGGAGGGTGTGAAGCACCTCCACAAATTAATCCCTCGCACTTAGCTGTTTTGTTACCTCTAAATTCTATGTGACTGGCTACATTCTAAATTGCCTGTGCTTTTAATTTTCTTGTTACTGAATTAAATCTTGGCTTATGCCATTATTCTAGTCTAATGATAATACAGTGGAAGTTCTGATGCAGTGGAAAGAAATTTTTTTATCCTAGCCTGGTTGCTGCAAAAGATCACATCCTTCTGTCCTTACTAGAAGTGATCAGGCTGCAGAAAATCCACTCTTGCCACAGTTTGGTAGGAGAAGCAGGCTCCTGTTGCTAGTGCTGCCTGGAAATAAGTGTCAATGAAAACGAGCACAGGAGTGGGCCTACAGCTGGTTATGTTGAATTTAGTGAGTGCACGTGACCATGGAAAAACCTGTTTGCAAGAATGCTTGAATTTTGTAGCCAAATTGGTTCTAATAATAACCTTCTGCTTGTGCTTTCCTAGGGATGTTTATCTTTAGAGCTATCCAATGTGACCTTCTCATTTTGTTGGCATACCCTTTCAGTCAGAGGGAAGCTGGTATGATCTAGCCAAAACGTTTCACTTCACTCCAGGAAAATTCTGGTGGCTGGGTTCTAAACAACTTCAAGAAGCAAGAAATGGGTCATTTTCTGACATTCTGGATTGCCATCATATCTACATTTCTCAACATAATTTTTTGTTGTTGTTGTCTGCTAAGCAAAATTTGGAAATACTCTTTGTAAGCTCTTGAATTTGAAAGTGATGTTTTCAAATCATGTAAGGGATGCCCCAGTGCAAGTGAAATACTGTGTGAATTCACAGGGTAGTTTGGAGGGCTGGGTGGTGGTTGGGGGTTTGGTTTATGGCTGGAACTGGTTTACTCCAAGTAAGATCTTCTGCAGACTGACGCCCTTCTTATGTAAAAAATGTAAATTTATCGGCATGTGAAAACAGGAACAGATAGCACCATATAGTAAATAATGATTCATGGTTTTGATACAAGGGTGCTGTTCAGAGCATGAATAAGTAAGGTCTGGCTTAGATCCTAAAGTTGTCCATCTAGACATGTGGTGCCATAGCTTAATAAAATGAACCCACGACACAGCAGATAGGTGAGATAACTAAAATTCGATGCCCCAAAACATAAAAAAGTCTGAATTGGGTAACAATGTTCTTTAAACCTGGGAAGTGACGTGTGACATGCAAAGCCTTGGGCAGGGTCTGCACTACAGATATGTGGCTTGTTCTGTAGAGCGTAGGCAGAACAAACATGCCCCAGCCTCACAAAAGCTGTACAGATGTGCACAGAATTTCATTATGTACAAAAGAAACCTCGTTAAAATTCTGTCTAAGTTCCTGCAGTTCCCTGCTCTGTGCTGCACAGTGCCAAAGTTTCCCCTCAAGCAGAGAAGACAGGTTTTGATTGTAGCAGGGGCTCCTCTGTTCCTTATTCAGGAGTGTGACACCAGAAGCAAAGTCAGTCCTTAAATACTGACCTGTGTATAAGAGCTAAATTAGAGGAGGGAAATGCCCTACTAACAGTGTCCCATCATATAGCTGAAACCACTGGTTTCTGATTGTGTGTGCTCTGAGTACAGCAGGCGGCAGTAGTTTAGGTGAAGCTCCATGAAAAAGAAGCATATTTTAAATGGGCTTCATTTTGAAAGAGGAGCCTGGAGTCTAGGAGACTAAAGCTATGAAACTGAGTCCAGCTGGAGCCCAGCACAAGCTGGAGACTTGTGCCCAGCTCTGGAACCCTCAGCCCAAGGGGAACTGCTACAGCAGGTCTAGAGGAGGGCCATTAAGATGATCTGAGGGCTGTAGCCCCTCTCCTATGAAGACAAGCTGGGAGAGTTGAGGTCCTGGAGAAGAGAAGGCTCCAGGGAGACTTTAGAGCAGCCTTGCAGTATTTGAAGGGGGAGTAGAGAAGAGTTGTAGAGGAACTTGTTATAAAGGCATGCAGTGACAGGATGAGGGCTAATGGCTTCAAACTGGAACAAGACAGATACAGATTAGACATTAGGAAGAAATTCTTCCCCATGAGAGTGATGAGGCACTGGAACGGGTTGTCCAGACAAGTTATAGAGGTTCCAAGCCTTTAACTGTTCAAAAGCAGGGGCCTTCATCAACCTGGTCTAGTAGGTGTTCCTGCCCCATGGCAGGGGACTGGAACTAGACAATCTTTAAGGCCCCTTTCAACTATTCTCCGAAACTGAAAAACAAACACTAAAATGATGTTTCTTGCCCTGTTCAACAGCAATTCAAACAGCTCCAGGCTGCTGAAACAGCAAATTTCTGAAGCTTTGCAATTTCAAAGTACCTGCTTTGCGAAAAAAGCTGAAGCAGGCAATTCTGATAGATGTAGTTTTAGGCCTGTAACTTGGCTTGGCCAAGGGCTGACAGTCCCAGGGTAGATCTGGCTCCACTCCAAGCTTGTGCAGCACATGCATCATGTCTTACAAAGCCATGTGCTGATACCTGCTTGTGATCTCTCTGTACCATTGTGTAGCCCAAGTGCAGGCAGAAAGTCACCTGGAGATAAGAAATCTGCTGCTGCTGGACCCACTGGGGATCAGATCAAAGAGGTTTCATCACTATAATTTTTGTACTGTAAGTTTCATGATATATATACACCAAAGTGATTGTCACTGGTCATGAATGCAATGGATGTCCCTGGTGTCAAGTGTGAAATCCTTGGTTTTAAGCTTGAAAGCTTTAAGAACTTCAACTGAATTAACTCTGCTGCAGTTAATAGTGTGTCTGATATGCTCCCGTTGGGAACCAATGTAGGTTTTCTGTTTCTCACTCGGCCGCTGAGCAGAGATTTACATAAGTGTGCTGCAGGGGTGAGCTGTGTGCCTCAGTGCTGCACATCTGCAATTGAGGTTCAGTTTGTGTCAGCAGGTAGATCAGTACCTAGGCAAGAAGTAGGTCAAAAGGTCTCATTTAAATGTCAGATTATTTAAACAAAGAATAATCAATGGTGTTTGGTTGAAGTGCTGCTTTGCCAGTGCTTTAACCTTCTGGTTTTATTTCTAACATAAATGAAATGGTAGCATGGTGGGAGAAAATAAAGCTGGCAGGTTCAGTGAGGGTGAGCTTCTCTGCCGGCTTCTGAGCATGGGATGTGAAAAGAGACAATGGAGTGTATAAAAATCAAATGCACATGCAAAATAAAATGCAGAACTAGGTAGCTTGCATGGAGTGAGGTATCTTGGTCAAGACAGTGAGAGATGGAAATGAGAGAGAGTTTAACCTCGTGACAAGGATAATAGGATTTTGTTTTGAGACAAGGTGGTGGTCAGGGAGAGTGATCTATCTTCTGTGCCTCACTGTCTAGGTCCAGCAGTGGTGTGCTGATCTTACTGAGGATCGAGGAAGTGACTGCTGTCCATGCACCCTGGTGTTTATTTGCATCTACTTAATAATACAAACTCAGTGTGCAGTAAAAGGTATACTTTAATAGGTATGAAGCCACAAAATAACATGCTGAAGACTTTTGTGTGTGTTAAAGCACATCCTGTGCTCTTACGAGTTTGTGACATGTAGGATGTTACTGGAATTTGGCTGGAGACAGTATTGAGTTGTGGATCTGGCTTCTCCAAAAGAATAGGAATGATGAAACATTTGCCACAGAGTGAGAGATCACTGATGGAATACTAAGTGACAAGTGTTGAGAAAGCAGGTGTCAGTGGAATATGCTAAAGCAAAATAACAATTCCCTAAACATGTCATGAATTTGTTATTTGCTTCTGATTTAATTCATCAGCTGTAGCTGGCTGACTGAAATGATCTCGTTCTTCCTCAAAGCCTTTTTTGAAACCTCCCTTTTGATACCTAAGAAAACTCAGCTAAGCTTGATGAGCCTTTCCTGGTGTTGCTGCTTGGGTTTTGTCACTGTTTTTGTCACTGTCTGTGAAGCTTGTTGTTGGCCCATGGGCAGGGACTGATGTTTGACCATGTGTGGCAGTGTACGCATTGGCACTCTACTACTAGTGTTTTGAGGAGTGCTGCCTCTGTTACCTTAGGGAGAGGGTTTAACCATGTCTCAGTGTCTTGTGAGACACGGAGCTACTGGAGAGAGTCCAGTGGAGTCTACAAAGATTATGAGAGGACTGGAGCATCTTTCTGACAAGGAAAGGCTGAGACCCCTGGGGATTTTTAGCCTGGAGAGAGAAGACTGAGAGGAGATCTTTTCAATGACTATCAGTATCTAAAGGGTGGGAGGCAAGACAATGGGGCCAGGCTCTTTGTAGTGGTACCCAGCAACAGATCAAGTGGTAACAAGCACAAACTGGAACCCAGGAGGTTCCATCTGAGCAAGAAGGGAAACTTCTTTCTTGTGAGGATCCCAGAACCCTGGACCAGACTGCCCAGAGAGGTTGTGGAGTCTTCTTCTCTGGAGAAATTCCAAACCTGCCTGGACATTGCAAACCTGGGCAAGCTGTTTTGTGCGATCCTGCTTTAGCAAGTTGCTTGGGCTAGATAATCTCCAGAGCTCTCTTCCAAACTCCAGCCAGGGTGGGATTCTGTGATTTGTTTTGTATTTGTTTGTATCTCTCAGAATAAGGGGGAAATGGCATCGTGCCCTGGCTTGGCAACCTGTATATGAACATAACTCATTGTGGATGCCTAAGGAGAAATAGACAGGAAATATATATGTCGAATGTGGGTTACTGTCTCAGAATTTGGTAATTAGTAACCAGAGGATTTACTCTATCCAGACCACTCTATCTGCAAGCCAGTCATGCTTAATGGTCTATGTATCTAGTTATCAGTATTTGCCAATGAAATGTCTGCTTGCTTGAGAACTGGAACCAAATTCCAGCATAAACAAACCTTTAAACCAGCCTCCAAACCTTGACATCTTAGGATTTGCATTTGTTATCATGGTAGTGTTGAAATACAGCTCCCTCAGTAGGAATGCTCAAATATCCTTGTGACTGGGGCTCCCAGTTGCACCCTGATGAAGGACTTCCACTACAGGAGACTGTTACATGTTCAACAAATGCTGACCTCCTTGCCACCTCAGTCCTGGGCATGGATCTCAGGTTCCTGGGGATTCAACAGATTTCCAGTGCAGTTAGTTTCAGTCAGTTCCCAGCTTGCTCATTGCTGGGCAGTGTATTTACAGGGGGTAAAAAGTGGTAGCAAGTTCCTTTGCTGGTGAGAATGTGTATATTGGCAGGATTGCATGGACTAGTAGGCTCTGAACAGAATAGGACTAACACCATGATTCTATTTTAAAATCAAAATATTTTCTAGGTAAAATTTGCCAGGCAGTGCACTGCAGAGGCATGAGGTTGCTCACTGTTGCCTTGATAGGTTAACTCCTCTCAGATGTTGCCTGCTATCTCAGGTCCTCCTTTGGTGGGACTGTTGCTGTATGTGTTACTTAATTTCAGTTTCTATCCCTTTCTTTATGATTTATCTAGAAATTAAGGCTGATTTTTAATGAAAGAATCCACTAAGCCAGGGAAAGAATATTTTAAATGCTAAAATCAATTTAGCATAACCTTTAGCATATTAACCTTGAGGGATAATAGGAGCAAATGATCACTGGGGATGAATACATCAGTGTGTGACTATCCTTGCGTGCTCCCTCCAATGTTCTGTTCCTTAGGCATCCAGCTCAGAGGCATTGCTGCTCTGAAGACTGAAAGTGGGGATTGTTCTGTTGTTGTGGTTGTAGTTCATGAGTTGTTGAGCAGTCCAAAGGTCTCAGTGTGAACTGTTTTGCTCAGCTTTTGGTGGTACTCAGGAAAGTAGTGGTGGTTGGACTAGGATGGCCTTGGCCATCTGGGATAGATCTGTACTGTCTGGCTGTGGTCTGCAACTTCTCTGAGATTAATGGGGGGCTTTTCTTCTATTGGGCAACCTTAGACTTGGTGGCCCTCACAATAGATCTTACTCAAACATTTTTGACTCCTTAGTTAACTCTAAGTGCATTTGGAGCTTCCAGTTGTCTAGATCACCTGTATTTCCTCAAACAAAGTTCTGGTTTCCTGCTTCCTGTTTCTGTGGTATTGTATTATTATATGAATTTGGTGCCTGCAGCTGCAAACTCACAGCCTGTTGAATGTGTGAAGCATCAGGAGTTCAAACGTGACTGAGCAAGTTGGCTGCCAGTCCTGCCAGCTAACACTATGTACTATAGTTTTAATCCATTTCTTGCCACAGGTGAGTTTCTTCATGTTGTGAATGGGAAAACAGAGGAAAAGGGACTCACCAACACTGGTTGGCAAACTGGATGTTTCAAGTCTCAGATTTGTCTTAATCCCTATTTCATTTCCATGCACTGTTCCAAGACACCATGGAGATATTTTCAAAGTTTTAATTCAAGTTCAAGCAAAAACTTATGCTTACAGTGCACACTGGAGCTACACCCAAGGAGACAATGATAAAGTGATGAATTCCAGGTTATTCAACTTTTTGCCTGGAGTTTGCTAATGAATTTAGGCGAAGTTGTCATTGGGTTTGAGTCATCAGTGTTTAATTTTTGCAGGCTCTTAAAGCATTGAAATAATGAGGAGGTACAGTAGGAGGAATTTGCCTTGAGTGTCTCATTGCTAATGCAACAATAAATCGTCTTTGTCCTACGAGATGCTGAGCTCCCCTCAGGAAGTGCTGACAGTACACTTGTCTCCCATACCCCACCTGCATGCAGGAATGTGTCCTAGCTAAGGAAAGCAGTGAGCTTGTTGATCTCGTGTGTGTTTGTCTCCCTGGTATTACAGTTGCTACCTGGCACTTCTTATGGCTGATTTAATGAACTCTCACAGCATGGATGCAATGCAGCTTTCAGATACTTGGCTTGGAACGCTGATGGTGAAAAGCCATGTGATTCTACACTGAGCCAAAAGTCCTTCTGAGAGGAAGGGCGGGAAATAGAGATACTTGTGTAACAACTTGAAATTAATTGGATACTTGTGTAACAACTTGAAATTAATTGATTTATGGCAAGTAAAAAAGCTTGTCATACTTATTCAAACTTAGATGGTGAACCTTGGCATCCCCTTCAGATTAGCATTCCTAGAAACATCTGTAGTTTCCGGATCTCTTCTTCAAAGAACAGAAAATTACTTTTCCTCAAAATATCTCTGTGCCCTATTTTGGAGCATTGCTGGTGTGGGATTCCCAGTGAGTTCCTTCTCTGGAGCAGTGGAATTTGTTATCATCTTTGACCTGTGTTACATGTCCTGCATGAATGCTGTTCTCTAGGACTCGTAACAACTTCTGGGAGTTTTCCACATGGACTTCGGAGGTCATTTGGCTTCAGTTAGATGTGGTATTTTTCTAGAGCTGTTGCTGAGGTGCAGCTCTGTGCAAGACCAGAGCTGCCTGTTTAGTCAGGAAGCAGTGGGCTTCTCTACTGATGGTACTGAGGAACAGCATATCCTTCAAAACAGTAGATTTGATCCTGCTTCTGGTTTTATTTATGGTTATTCCTTTCTCCTTTCCTGGGAGCAAATGCAATTCTTTATTTTTCAGCTAATTCCCTGACAGGAATGGGAATGTTCTTCTCCCTTCGTTTTCTACTCTAATCAGCACTTTGCTTGCTTGTCATTCTTAGCCTGTGACAACATATCCCTGTCTTCTCTGAAGAAATAAGGATTCAGACTGGGAAGTCTGTGTTTTCTTCACAGGCCAAGTTAAGCTCTGAATTTCATCATCTTGAAACACAATGTGGACTGAGCTAACTTAGCTTATAGTAAAAATATCAGAGCAGGGAAATCAAAGTCTTAAAATGAGATAAGTGCAATTAATGCTTGCTGTGGATCTCCTTTTTTTCTCTCTTGTAGCAGAGGTTTGCTGTGGATTGTTTGTGATCCTGATCCTGAGCAACTTCTGGTTCCTTGGTGTTCTGTACCTGCTGTGGCTGTACCTTGACTGGGAAATGCCCTGCAGAGGTGGCCGACGGTCCCAGTGGGTCAGAAGCTGGACTGTTTGGAAGTACTTTAGGGAATATTTTCCCATTACTGTGAGTAAAATTGTTCTCACTGGACCGTAAATGTTACAACAGAGATATCTCGAGTAGCCATGAATGTGGGCAGACATCTAAGCTAAGTATCACTGGTAAAATTCTAATTCTTACTTCAGTGTGAACACTAAACTTCTTTGTAAGCCGTGGGAAGCCTGGGTGTTAGTGACACAAAAAGGGACAGGGGCTGATTTTCTACCTGTACTGGTGGGTCACAAGAAGCTCAGCAGAGTAAATGCTAGACTTGCTACGTTGAGTCACATCCATTTAAAATCTGTTCAGTGGTAAAACGTATCAGAAGTTTAAAGTGCCCAGAAGGAAATGAACTGTCATCAGTTCTGTGTCTTGTCAATGTGCGATCTCCGTACTTGTTGATTTTGACAATCCTGAGGTAAGTATTACGATGTCCTCCACTTGTCTCTGTTTTTCAGCTTATAAAAACATCTGATCTAAGTCCAGATCACAACTACTTACTTGGCTTTCACCCTCATGGGGTCCTGGCAGCTGGAGCCTTTGGAAACTTTTGCACCAGTTCAAGTTTCAAAAATTTATTTCCTGGGCTTACTCCGTACCTTCATATCATGCCCATCTGGTTCAGCTGCCCCTTCTTCAGGGAATACATAATGAGTGCTGGTAGGTAAAAGCAGAATGTCTCAGCTGTTGCTCCATGTTATAGCTTCTGCTTTAAATGTCTGTTTGTGTACCTATCCATAGTAATTTCACTTCAGAAGGTTCAGCGGTGGTGCTAGATTAAACCTGGTTTATGATGACCTGTTGTTGCATAACAATTTGGAACATTTAATTCATGATTTTATTAAACTCTATTACTGAGTAGTTTTCTTTCTGCAAACAATTGCTGCTTTCCCCTTGAACTGTTCTGAGCACCAGCTATTTACAAGGACACCTTAATATTGTTTAGTCATTGTGCAGACACTAGTGAAAGAAATTGAGGATAATCTCTCACTGAAAGGCTTAAAGTCCTGCTCATTACAAATATCTTTCTAGTGGGAAGTTAATTACCTACTTCTGACTCAGGTCCCATCTTGCAGATCTGTGTAATTTTAGTGGAGATGTAAACTCTAAAGACAGAAACTTTTGTTCTCTGGGCAGTGAGTTCTTTATGACAAGTTTTGAGCAGCTCTTGTCATAAAGGGGTTATGTTCATGACAAGTAATGCAATCAGCATTAGTGTCCCCCTACAGTGGTTTCATTCATGACTTATTTTACTTAAATAGTTCTTAGTTTACTGCTTTGAACTAGATTATTTTACTTAAATAGTTCTTAGTTTACTGCTTTGAACTAGAGTGTTTGGGTAAGTATGGTCTGGTGCACAAGAGTAGGTTTGAGAGACAAGCTCTAGCTCTAGGAGGCAGAGATCTAGCTCTTATTTCTGGCTGCAGCACAGACTTTGTGATGTCAGATAAGCTCTGCAACTGTTCCATTTGTGGAAGCATGCCTGGGATGCTGCTCAGACTAATATCAGAATTGCATATCTATGTATATACCTCAACACACCAGAGACTGCCCTTCTGTGCAAATGTGATTTCTGAGCCCATTCTTCAGGCTTGTAAAGTTAAGGGATTGGGAGTGGTGGAATGGGATAATTTAACATACTGCCCAGCCAAAGTCAGCTTTGCACATTTTTGTTATCTTGACTGGTAGGAACAAATATTTACCTGCTGAATGAGAAACAACTCAAAAAAAAAAAAACAAACCACAAGGAAAGGTTTCCTGCTAAATGAACGGCAGCATTGTAGCTCATCGCTCACAGCTGTGTAGCTGATAGAACAGAGGGGACTTTGGGTAGAGTGCAGGTTATCAGTTAAATCATAAAACACTTAAAGCCGTGCTCCTATCATATGGTTTCATCTCCCAGTCTTCAGCTGCATGCCTCCAAAGCCTGCCAGGCTGCAGTTGTCATAGGGAAGAGCAGCTGCAGCACTACTGAGCTGTGGGGAATAGTGCCCTGCATGTGGGCTAACAGCTTGGCTTCGCGTAGAGATACATTTGTCCTGGGGAAAGACTGATTCTGTCCCCTGTCTCTTCACCCTGCTGAGGGTTGAACAAGACTCACTCAAATTATTTGTGAGTCTCAGTTCAGCTGCATATTTCTGAGTAACAATGTGTGTAACATGGCAAATGTACGTAGCTTTTAATTGAGGTCTGAAGTTGCTCCAGTAGCAAGCTGTTCCTCTTGGAGTTCTTCAAAACTAGATCACAGTCATCTTCCCTTTCTTCTGAGATTTTCATACTCCACGTTGTAATGTCCCTACTAGGGTAAAAAAATCAGGTGAGTAACAGGAGATGAAGTGTTTGCATAGTGTCCAAAAGAGCATATTTTGATACTAGCCCTGTGGGGAGGGAAAAAAAAAAAAAAAGCTTAAAAAAACCCTCCACCCCAAACTTGCCCAAACCAACCGCACTTGATGTCAAGATTGTCATTTAGACTATATCAATTGAGCACACTCTCACTACAACACTGCCTTCACTATAAGAAAGGTATTGAAGTGCTGGAGCAGGTCCAGAGGAAGGCAGTCAAGCTGGTGAAGGGTCTGGAGAAAAGACCTTGTGAGGAGCAGCAGTGGGAACTCAGGTTGTTTTTAGCTTAGAAAAAAAGAGGCTGAGGAGAGATCTCCTCACTCTCTATACAACTACCTGGAAGGTGTTTTCCAAAACAATTCTTTGATTCTGTGAGCACAATGTACTCAGGCGTGGTTTCTGGGTAAATGGTACCACCATGAGTGTTGAAGCAGAGCTTAGAAAGGGGATTTTCTGAGGTCAGAGCAAGGTTTCAGTTGATGTTAAAAGCTCATACAGCAGTGTACCTCTCATTAGAAATACCAGGATTGACAGGAGTACCAGGAATGCTTCATATATTCTGCTATTTGAGCCTAAATATATTGATGAGTTCTAAGTCCTGTATGCGGAATGACCTGACGCAGTTGCTAGGAATGGTACAAGTGAGCCTTTTCTGCTGCTATGTCTTGGACAGAGCTACCACTTTATAGCTTTGAATGGGATCAGCTTGGCACTGTAGATCCATGCGTGAGTTCACAAGTCCTCTATTCATTTTGTTAAACCCTCTGACCCTGTGTTTGTATGCATCTGCTGCTTTTAGCTGCTGCCTCTCAGCAGTATCTGCTTCCATTCAGCTCTTCTATTCTTGAGCACAGAAACTTTCTGAGGGGGAGTTACATTGGCAGAAGAGCACACTCTTCCCTGATGATCTCAAAGCATCTGTGATCAGCAAGCAGCATTTAGCTCATCAGTGTCAAAGCAAAGGACTTAACCCAAGGCCAAATCTGTTGCAGAGTGAGGGAGCTGAACCCAACTCCTTGAACCCTGTCCTGTGCTGTGTAATTTTGAAACACCATTTACATATTTTAAAATATGTCTTAAATTCCACTGTACTTGTACACAAAGATCCAGTGGTCACTCTTCCAATGTTTGCTCCTGAAGGAATGGTTTCTGCATCCAAGGAGAGCGTCTCATACGTGCTGAATAACAAAGGAGGTGGCCACGCATCCATCATTGTGATCGGAGGAGCAGAGGAATCTCTGAATGCACATCCTGGTGGTTTAACTTTGAACATCCTGAAGAGGAAGGGCTTTATTAAGATGGCCTTGAAACACGGGTAGGTTTCCCATCTGGGCTGCTGTAGCAAGTGTGTTTTGAGTACACATTGATTCTTAAATATTATTCTTATTCTTTGCACTAAACTCATATAATTAGAGCTACTTGTCAGAGAACGTGCAGACATCTGGCACAGGAGCCAGTCTGTCCACTTGGATCCAATCTGGGAGTGTTGAAAACTCCCTGTAACTTTCATAATGTATGAGCTGTGGGTGTTATTAGCATATCTTGGTGTTCTGTTTCAGTTGTTTTCTGTTCTAGCAAAGAGTAAGAATTATGAAACGATACTAGTAAGCCTTGGCTGTTGTTGCTGAATGGAGCAGATGTTCTGCTTTCTGTTCTGTCCTAATATAACTTCAATTTACAGAATATTCTTACTTTTTTAAGCAATCAAAAGATTAGAAAGCTAGGCCCTGTTTTATGAAATCACTGAAAATTGTATTGTAGTGTGGTTTGTTTTCACCTTCACTATAAAGTCTTTCTTTTGAAAATTGCAAAAGTAAGTTTCTGGGAAATTTTTGGTGCAAATCTCAAGAAAAATTAGCTTGTAATTATCAAGCAGCCATCAGTAAAAAGAGGTGATGTTAATATCTTCTGAGTGATTTACACAGTGTAAGCCATTGTGTTTGTGCTGGACTGGTCTAGATGTATACTAGAAATATTGCAAGCAATGATTTGTTCCTGCTGAGCTTTCTGAATAGCTCCCAGGATTATATATTGACATGTGAAGCAAAGAAGAAAGCATATTAGTCTGTAACATTTTTTTAAGCTATTAATTGGACAAAAAGTGGTCTCTGAGAAGAAGAGTTCTCTGCACACAGAATAAGGTCACTATTCTGTGTCAAAATTCCAGGAGGGTCTCTTATGAAGAGGATCTTAGAGGACCTGTTCTCTGATAGAAAGTAGCTTTTTTGTCTGATTTGTACCCAGAAACAACACTTGTGAATTTCATTTCTCACCTGACTGCCTTTACTCAATATCTACTCCACGGATGATTAATCCAGTGGGATACTAAACACCGTCAATAGCTTTTGTTTATTAACCATGGAGTTTGAAAGAGTATTTAGGTTTTTTTTTTTGTTTGTTTGAGCTTGTCCCCAAATGTCTGATCTGTCAAATCACAAAGGATGGTGTTTATCTCTAATCTAAACTGATTTTGATTGAGAAACTAGATACACCCATGGCCTTGATTTCAAAAGCATTCCCCCACACAGCAACGATATTGGGACTCTTACAAAACACAGGAATGGCCACTTCTTCCCCTATGAAGTCCTCTGTTTCACATGATGGTCTCCCTCTAAGAGAGACTTAGTTGTCTACAGTACTCATTGGGGCCGTCGCTGCCCGAGCAACTTGAAGCTTGCCCTGCAGACATGGTCAGCTGAGCCAACAGACTACAGGCTGTCCTGGGGCTGAGCATCAGCAAGAAAAAAGCTGCATAGGAACCCTGACTTCATTTCTGTGCAGCAGGGATGTGGGGCAGTAGGTCAGTATGACTGTGGCTGTTACAGTTCTTGCAGCACTGTTGGCAGTCATAGAGTCATAGAATGGGCTGCGTTGGAAGGGACCTCTAAAGGTCATCTGGTTCAAACTGCCTGCTGTGATCAGGGACATCTTCAAATAGAGCAGGTTGATTAGTGCCCTATCCAAACTCACCTTGAATGGTTCATGGGATGGGGGCATCTCCTGACCTCATTGGGCAATCTTGGACAGTGTCTCACCACTCTCAGTATAAACACTGTCTTCCCCTCTATGTAGTCTAAATCTCCTCTATTGTAGCTTTATCCACTGCCCTTTGTCCTGTCACAACGTCCCTGCTAAACTACCTGGCACCATCTTTCTTACAGACCCTTTTAAGTACGGAAAGGCCACAATAAGGTCTCCCTGGAGCCTTCTCTTCTCCGGGCTGAAGAACACCAACTCTCTCAGCCTGTCCCCACAGCAGATGGGTTCCAGCCCTCGGATCATTTCTGTGACTTTCTCTGGACCCTTTCCAACACCTTTGGACCTTTGTCTCCTCTGCTGAGATCTCCAGAACTGGTTTCTAGCAATTAACAAAACTTCCTACAAGGAGATTGTAGCGAGGTGGGGATCAATCTCTTCTGCCTAGTAATAAGTGATAGGATGAGAGGAAATGGCCCCAAGTTGCACCAGGGTAGGTTTAGATTCAATATTAGAAGAAACTTCTTCACTGAAAGGGTTATCAAACACTGGAATAGACATCCTAGGGATGTGGTTGAATAATGACTCCTGGAAGTGCTTAATGGACACAGAGATGTGGTGCTGAGGGTCATGGTTTAGCACCAGACTTGGTAGTTGGAGAATGGTTGGACTTCATGATCTTAAAGCTCTTTTCTAATCAAAATGATTCTGTGATTCCAAAATGTGAAACAAGGTTCCAGATGAAGTGGAAATGAAAGGATGAGGGAGCCTGGAATGAGGTGGATGAGGAGAACCATCTGAAATCAGCACCTGCATATTTTTCTCATGCTTCTGATTCACATCACCAAATACCAAGGGAGGAAGGGGCAATGTAGAGACCTGTGCTGTCTGGCCCTGGCATTTCTACCAACAGCACAGAGCAGCCATGGTTCCTTAGCCAGTAACTTGTCAAACATGGCCTGATTATGTCAGCAAAAGTCCACTGCACCCTTTAAAAGACATTTTGGCCTGAGTTAATACAGATATCTGATATGAGGTGAAGAAATACTGAAACAAATGATGAGTCAGCTACCTTATCTTTAGTTACACAATCATGAGTTACTTAGTTCTGTCTCAACCTCCTACAGAGCATCTTACAAAAGCCTTTACTAGATTAAAACAAATCCCACAGTCTCAGGGTACTGTTGCACCACAAGATGCGCCTGTTTGTCTTCACGTTGTAGTAAAATGGGGAGTATTTACCCAGCCACACTATGTTCCAGGCTCTCCAATATTTCCTTTAAAGGTGGCTTGGTGATAAATGCTCTATTTGAGGAAGATGCCAGTCTGAACAGTGAGTGGGACTGATGGTTTTTGGGGGTCCTGAGGCTTGAGAAGCTGTAGGAGCAGGCAGTTTTTCTGTCCAGGTTGGGCTTGATTGACCTCAGTACATCATCCTCAGGCATTCAGAGCTCTGCACTAATTAATCTCAAGAATGTAAGAGCAATGCTGCTATTTTTCAGTGAGATTTTCCTCAAAGATAGTGTGGGTTGTGTGGAGCTAAGATATAGAAGCTAAGGCTTAATTAAGTCATTTTAGTTCCCTAATTTAATTTTACCTAAGCCAAAGCAAGTAAACCACCTCTGTATCCTTCAGAGACTGCTTAGGATTACCCTGCTCTTTCTTCTTTAGACTCTGTAAAATACTGTGTGATTAAACTTAAGCATATTGCAGTCAAGGTTTTAAATGTAGTGGTGTTTTTGGCTGTTGAGACAACTGCACTGATTCCATCAGCCAAAGCAGCTTGTCCAGGAGCTAGTCAGTGCCTTTCCTCCCAAGCCAATTCCTGAACTGAATGAGAATTCATTAGGCTGTGCAAGAGCCAAAGCAAGTTAGAGCAATTTCTGTGGGTAGCATTTGACCTCTGGTAATAATGGATTAAGGGTAGTGTTTTCAAAGAAGTCTGGAGGAAGCAGGATTTGACTGGGAACCGGAGAGCAGAGGAGCTTGGCATTACACTCGTGGCTGTACAGATGTCTGGTTTTTATCAGGATGTTTGTGCTGAAATCAAGTGAGTGCCTTGCTCCGGTCAAGAGGCAGAGCAAAGCCAAGATCTGGTTTTGATGCCCGCCAGCTGGGAGCATTATAAGGTTAGCAGTCAGGCTTCTTTGCTTGCCAAGGGAGAAAATGCAGTGGAACACGAGTGGACTTGCTGAAATAGTGCTGGATAAGATCATCATAATAATTATAATATATCCAATTACTCATTTTTATGATTAAGAACAGTCATAAAGAGCTGTGAAGCAGCAGCTAAACACTGTCTAAAAGCTAGTACCTAGTTATATGCCAATCACTTTTTTAGTGTTTTTTTTAAAACCCTAAAGCAGCTGTATCTCAGAGGGGCCAAATGCCTGCTGCTGCTGAACTCCAGAACTGTTGTGGCTTTCTGCTCTGGTTGTTGTGAAACCATTGCCACGCTGCTGATGTGAGCCGCAGTGAAGCACAGGCTGATGTTAGTTCTCAATGTGCTCGTTGTTTTCCAGGGCTCATCTGGTCCCTGTCTTTTGCTTTGGTGAGAATGAGCTGTTCAAGCAAGTTGCAAACCCCAAAGGTTCACGACTCAGGACCATACAGGAGAAGCTGCAGAAGATAATGGGCTTTGCTTTACCACTGTTTCATGCGAGAGGAGTATTTCAATACAGCTTTGGCTTAATACCTTACAGACAACCTCTTCATACTGTGGGTGAGTTCCTGGTGCCTTTCCTGGTGCTTTTTGAGTATAACTTTATAAATCTAACAGAAAGAATTGGTTGTTGTGCATCTAAAGCAAGTATATGAGGTTTCAAATCAGTATTTCCTTATTTCCCTTTTGTTTAAAATTTCTGTCCTTCTCCAGTTAAAAAAGGGAATTCTTTTCTCTCCTTTCCCTTTCTGTCCTGGGTCAAATCTTATTACACAGATGAAAAGTGTGGTCAGCAGCAGATCAAGGGACGTTCTTCTCCCATTCTACTCTGCCCTAATGAGGCTACAGCTGGACTATTGTGTCCAGTCCTGGGCTTCCCAGTTCAAGAGAGACAGGGAGCTACTGGAGAGTGTCCAGTGGAGGCTATAAAGATGGTGAGAGGATTGGAGCATCTCTCTAATGAGGAACATTAACTGAAACAGCCCCAGGTCTCAGCAGGAAGAGGCTTCTCAGGGAGACGGCTGAATCCCCATCCCTGGGGGTGTTTGAAGGATGCACAGATATGATGCTGAGAGACATGCTTTAGCATCAGATTTGGTAGAGTTAGATAGCAGTTGGTCTTGATGGTCTCAAAGGTGTTTTCCAACCAAAACAATTCTATGATGCTATGATTTACTGCAAGGACAAGGGCAACCTATAGCTAAAGCACTAGAGTGCTTCAAATCAGCATGATCAGAGTCTTGCAACACAATCTGTTGTATGATTTTGGGAAATCCCTTACTTTTGCTGTCTCTGTCTCCTCTTACTTGGAAGCTATCACCATGTCCCTGCATTCCTGGGGAAAGGCACCTTGGTGTGGCTCAACATAGCTTTGAAGGTGGTAGCTCCCGAAATCTTCAGAATCGTGCTGAGCATCACACAAGCCTGTTGGCCACATTGATACCATGGCCAGGTGTCAGCAAGTTTCCTCCCCATTCAGAAGCCATGCTTCCTAAAACAAGGAGATGCTATTCAGCATAACCTGAGGTCTGTGAACTCTGAGTGGTTTTGGTTTGGCAAGTGAAGTCCTTCTGGTTTTCCTGACAGTTATTACTGCTTTTCAGAAACAGAATCAACTCTAACATGGCTGAGAGGGACTTGTTACAAAGACACATAGTAACAGGACGAGGGATAATGGCTTCAAACTGGAACAAGCCAGATTTAGATTAGACATTAGGAAGAAATTCTTCTCCATGAGGGTGGTGAGACACTGGAACAGGCTGTGGAAGCTCTAAGCCTTTAAGTGTTCGAAGGCAGATTGGATGGGGCCTTGAGCAATCTGGTCTAGTAGGAGGTGTTCCTGCGTGTGGCAGGGGGGTTGGAATTGGATGATTTTTAAGATCCTTTCCAACCTAAATAATTCTGTGAGTCTATGATTATGTGATGTCAAATTGAGCAGGTTGCTTAAAGCTGCACAGATAATTAGAGAGATTAATGTAGTTTCCAGTTCCAGAAGAAATCTGCACTCTTAGGAGAAGAGGTTGCTGTAGAAGAGCTTAGGGGTCATTTGTTGTTTCCAGACAGGCTTCTGGAAATCCTGTGTTGGATGTCTACTGATTTCATCCCCCCAAAGGTATTGTTCAATTCAGGGCTGGGTTTTCACCCTGAGCCATGTAAAGGGTGAATTTCAGCACCACGTAGGGCGAGAGCTGTTGACAGCTGAAGCTACAGCAGGAAAATGCAGAATCAGCCCTTTTGTGATTCTGGCTAGACTTCCCTTCACTTTAGTCAGCACCATCCAATTTGAAGTGGAACATCTGTTGGAAAGAGATTTTCAGGTGCCTTTGTCAAAACTCTTGTGGGGTGCTTTTAACTCTCCGCTTTTCTACAGACTTCCTCTGTAACCTCAGCTGGGTCTGTTAAGCTCTTGGTGCCTCCAGTGCAAGAACAGCTGTCAAAATCTGTAGCGATTGAACAAGACAAGGAAGACTGAGGTCATGGGAAGCTTCTCTCTTTAGAGCTATAGCTTTTAGCAGGGGAGCTGGCTGCCCAATGGAATTGCCTCCTGGGCTCCCTTTTGCAGGTATCAAACAGGCTTTGTGCAGCAGCTGGAGAATACCTCACTTGGAATGACACTTGTGGGCAATGGATGATTCACAGACACCTTCCAGGGTTTGAGGATTTTATGTGTTAACACTTTCTAGGATGAAGCAGCCAACAATGTTTCTGGTGCTGGTGCAGCGATAGCCATGCTGAACTAATCAGAGAGTACCTGTATTTCCTTCAGCCCTTCTCCTATGGCTTTGTGGTTGAGGCCACCACTGTCCTCATAGGAATGTCCCTCACACTGGGTACCTCAGCTCAGAGGACAGTGATTTTTTTAAATGCTCTTTTGAACTTGTGGATTATTGCTCTGATGTGAAGACAGCACACAGCCCATGGGATTGCATGTTGAAGTGTAAACTGCCTCTTAGGGTTACAGCTTAACCCTGCTCTCATCAGCCCTGTTGCTGCTGAACTGGAACAATGGAGGCTTATGGTGGCTTAGGAACTAATTTGTATACAAATTAGAAATAATACAGAAATCTAAACTCCCTCCTGAACAAAGGAGATTGCCTGGAAGGGGCTCAAAGCTACCCTCCCTTTCTCCCTCTACTTTCCCAGACAAGCAAACAAAAACAACCAGCAAAGCTTACATTGTTATTTGTTAGTGGAGAGATTAGAGCAGAACGAAGGAGAAGTGAATAGAGAAGTGTCCCAGGACAGAGTGGGACAAGTTGTTTACATTTTGGTTTTTTATCCCTTGTGGCAAATCAACAAATGATACAAACTTCATCATTATTTCCTTTTTACAACCAATGATGTAATTTATCTCATTAAAATACTCCAGTTAGCCTCAAACCAGCACAGGGTTTCAAATTCATGTCATCTGAACCGGAGCAAAAGTGGAGAACCAAGCCCAGGGCTCAGGTTTGTCAAGAACAGGCTGCAGGGCAAGAGAATTGTGGTGTGATTCTGCCACCTTGCTGAGAGCAGCGGTGGAATTGGTACAGGAGGGAGAGCTGTTAGGCTTCAAAAGAGACCTCAATGAAGCTAATTAATGATACCGTTGTGTTTGATTTGCAGTGGGAAGCCCCATCCCTGTACAACAGAACCTGAACCCCAGCACTGAAGAGATTGAACAGCTACATGCATTGTACCTACAGAAACTCAGAACATTGTTTGAAGAGCACAAAAGAAATTATGGGATCCCCGAGCATAAAAGTCTCGTCTTTGAGTAGCGAATGACAATCTGCATTTCCAAACCTTATGGAAAAAGCCAGTGTATGGTGAAAGATGCCTTTCTTGCAATCTGTATTTTGCAATCTGTAATTATCCTTATGTAAGGAACAATTTTAAGAAGGGATTATTAGATGGTTTATTGACTTTTATCTTACTGTGTTGGGAAAAAAATAATCCTTAGTGTGTGAGCCTCAAAGCCAGTGCTGTTTTGAGTTGTCCTTTTAGGTTCATCCATACCAGAAATAGTAGTGAGAGACTCCTCATAGATGTTTGTATAATCACAGTTCCCAATCACAGCTTGAGCAGAAATTGCCTGAGCACAAGAACATGAGCAGGAAGAGTATAAGCCTGAGAAATCTTTGCTGAGGAGTTCAGAGGCTTAACCAGTGTGTATCAAACACAGCATCAGGTTGTTCTCTGAACAGCAGAAGACTCTGCTGCTCTTCCATTGATGTGAAGGTGTATGTTTGCTGCAGAGGGCTTTTATAAGCTATTTACTTGTCAATTCAAGACTAAATAGGAGCTCTCTGCCCTGGAGAGGATATCAGCAAAAGTGGTTTGTCCAAGTTAGGGAGTAGAGCAGACCCTGTTTGGAGGAGTACAGTGGTGGAGTTTCCTGTGTACGTGGGTAGGCTGGGTGGTGGGAAGCACTGAATGATGTGACTTTTTGGACAAGCTATGCTTGGGAGTCATTGGTTTGGAAGATGAAGCAGCTTTGGTAGTTCCAGGCACAGAGGAGATTGTGTCAAGGGCTAGGGCTGGGCTGGCCACTAACATGACAGGCACTCTCTATGAACCCCTCTCCCTTCCCAAAGGTAAGACAAAGGGAATAAGGGACAGAGACTGATGGGTTACAAAACAAAACTAAACCAGCTTGAATGGAAATAATAACAATAAAATGAAAAAGATAAAAATATAGGCAAACCAATATCAAACCCAGCCCCCCTGATGGCAATGACATCACTGTCACCACTGTGGCAGAAGTCCCAGACTAGACTGAGCAGCACACAGGAACCAGATTCAGGAGATGGATTCTGATCTAGTTGAAGATGTCTGCTCATTGCAGGGGAGTTGGACTAGATGACCTTGAAAGGTCCCTTCAACCCAAATCATTCTGTGATTCCATTAAAAGAAGTATAGTCTAGAATCACAGATTTGTTTGGTTAAAAACCTTTAAGATCATAGAGTCCAGACATTAACCTAGCACTACCAGATCACCAGTAAATCATGTCCAACAGCACCACATCCACACATATTTTTAACGCCTCCAGGGATGGTGACTCCACCACCTCCCTGGACAGCCTATTCCAATTTTCAATCTAAACCTCCCCTGGTGCCACTTGAGGCTATTTATTCTCATTCTGTCATTTGGTACTAGAGAAAAGAAATCAACACCCACCTTCCTCCACCTTCCTTTCAACTTCCTCCCCTCAGTCTCCTCTTCTCCAGGCTGGACGACCCCAGTTTCCTCATCCAGTCCTCCTAAGACTTGTTTTCCAGGCCCTTCACCCATTTCATTGTCCTTCTCTGGACATGATCCAGCTCCTCTATGTTCTTGCAGTGAGATGCCAAAAACTGAACGCAGTATTCAAGGTGCAGCCTCACCAGTGCTTAAGTACAGGGGCACAATCCCTTCCCTGGTCCTGCTGTCCACACTGTTGCTGGTACAGGTCAGGATGCTGTTTACCTTCTTGGCCACCTGAGAACATAGCTGCCTCATGTTCAGACATGGTTACAAGCTGTGCCAGGGGAGGTTCAGGCTGGATATTAGGAAATAGTTGTTCACTGAAAGGGTTCTCAAACACTGGAATGGTCTGCTCAAGGCAGTGGTGTAGTCACCATCCCTGTAGGTGTTCAAGCAGCATGGGGACCTGATGCTTAGGGATGTGGTTTAGTGTTGACCTTTCAGTGCTGAGTTGAGGGTTGGACTGGATGATCTTGGAGGTCTCTTCCAGCCAGGTATATTCTGTGATTCTGTGGCAGCACCCTCAGCTCCTTTTCTGCCAGGCAACTTCCAGCCATTCTTCCCCAGGTTTGTGGTATTGCATGGGGTTGTTGTGACCCAAGTGCAGGACCCAGCATTTGGCCTTGTTGAACCTCATCCCACTGACCTTGGTTATTATTGATTTTTTAGTGAGATAAATACATGTCTTTGTAAATACTTTCTATCTGCACATGGATTTCACAGATCTGGCTTGATTTGCATGTTTGGTTTGCTTCAGGCAGTTTTGGTGCCTGAATATGGCATCACTTGGGTGCTCTGACAGGACATGCACAGGTTTGTCAGGTAGCCTGGGGCATCTGCAGCTGAGTCAGTTCAGCTGGGGTGCTCCAAGAACAGCAACACTCACTCCACGAATGCACTGGACTTGCTGGGCTGGAGTTTCCAGAGAAGAAACGCAGTTGGGACTTTGGGGAAAGGCTAAAACTCTGGGGAGAAAAGTTCTTAGCAAGAAAAGGATGTTTAAAGAACAGAAATATCTCAGCTCCTGTGGGCTGGATTCCTAATGAACCAAAGCTGAATTAAGTATTTGCAGGACAGACGAGGTGTGTGTTGTGATCTGTGTGCTCCCAAAAAACCCTCCAGCAACAAGCTGGTTTCCTTAGGAGAGCTGTTCTTCTAGTGTCTGTTTTACTGAGAGGTGACCAGCACCAAGTGACTCCTGCTCTGTCTCTAGGATAACAGGGCTGAAATTTGTGATGCCTGAAGAAGCAGCCCTCTTACCTGACAGACTGTTGTCAGCGTGCCACAACTTGTCTCTACTCCACTTCAGCTTTCTTGGTGCTGTGCGTTCTTGTGCTCCATTCCTTTCACTGTGGTGTAGGCCTCTTACTTCCTCTCCCTGTGTCCATCTCTCTCTGGGTTAAGATCTCTGAAGGACTGTGTATGCATACAAAATACTGAGTGGTGGCTCATCATGAAGCATTAGCAGCAGGGCTGAGGACATGAAGCAATGTGACAACACAATCTTAAGGTCAGGATTGTTTCAGCTCTTGGAAGGGCATGTGTTTAGAGAGGTCAAACACAGCAGGTTTGATAACTAGGAAAGAGTTTCTGGGATCCTGAGGACTTAGTAAGTGATAAGCCATTTTTCCTTATCCAGCTGTGTGACTTTTCCTCTGCATTTGCCCTAGTGAGGCCAAATCTGGAGGATTGTGTCCACTTATGGCCCCACCTAGTTCAAGAGAAACAGGGAACTACTGGGCAGAGTCCATCAGAGGCTATGAAGATGCTAAGGGGACTGGAGCATCCCTCTGATGAAGAGACTGAGAAATCTGGAGCTGTTTAGTCTGGAGAAGACTGAGAGGGTATCTCATCAATGCTTATCAATAGCTAAAGGGTAGGGGTGGTGCCCAGCAACAGGACAAGGGGCAACAGGCTCAAGCTGGAACCCAGGAGGTTCCATCTGAATAGGAGGAAAAACTTTTTTCCTGTGAGGGTGCTGGAGCACTGGAGCAGGCTGCCAAGAGATGTTGTGAAGTCTTCTCTGGAGAGATTTCAAACCCACATGGACGTTGCAACCCTGGGCAAGCTGCTGTGGGTGACCCTGCTTTAGCATAGGGGTGGACTAGATAATGCCCAGAGGTCCCTTTCAACCCCCACCATGCTGAGATTCTGTGATTTGTTTCTTTGCTGCCTGACATGATGAGCAGTGCTGCTTATTCACAAAGGAAGAATTTGGAGGCTGTGTCAGACCATTCTGTCCTAGATCACCTGCTCTAATGAGATATTTCCTCTCATCCTCACTCTGCTCTTTTCCCATTACCTTAATGATACAGAAGCCTAGGATGTAAATTCAAAAGCATCAGTGCTGGGGTNTCCTTTATAACACAGCCCAAAGATCAATTGGACCTTTGGACATAAGATAGCCAATCAAATGGCAGTTACCCAAGATTTTGCCATATTGGGTGAAGCCATAGGCTTGCTTTATCCTTTTTTGGGCAGATCACGGGCCCTGCGCAAGGCAATCATGTGCCCCCTAGCAACCACAGGTGATGGACAGGCCCCAGACACCAGACTTAGTGGCGCCAGGTCCTTTGTCCCTTTTCCCGTGGTTGCTCTCTCCCGAAAACAGCAGAAAAACATGTCTGCACAAGCCAGGACATGTACAAGCCCAAGAGGCCTGTTTAGGCCTACCACGACATCAGGATGGAAAGTAACCATGGATTGTTGCTGATCAAATTCACCAGAACTTCTAGAGAATATCTAGTTCAGAGGGTATCCTGCAGACAGACTTACCTCTGAATTTCATGAGAAGATTTGTGAGTTCTGAACACCATCCAGAACTGGCACAATTAGGACAAGTAGGGATTGTGGTAGTCTGGAAATTTTCATTGCCTTGTTACACAGGGAGATGGAGAAGAAAACAAAGTCTCCAGGCAGCTTAAATATGTATTGTTTCTCACTAACTGCTGTGTATTGCTTATGATGGTCCTTGCAGATGACCTTTCATTGGCAAATTTTCTAGTGTATAGAGTATTAGGCCCTAAACCTGATGGGCATGGTGTAATCTAAACTCATAGAATCATGTAATTGTTCCACTGGAAAAGACCCAAATTTGAGATCATGAAGTCCAATGTTAACACTGCCAAGTCACCACTAAATCATGTCCCTCAGCTCCATAGCTAAAGGTCTTCTAAATCCTTCCGGAGTGGAGACTCCACCACTCCCATGGGCAGCCTGTTCCAGAGCTTGACAACCCTTTTGGGGAGGAAATTGTTTCTCATGTCCAACCTAAACCTCCCCTGGCACAACTTCACGCTATTTTCTCTTGTCCTATTGCTTGTTCCATGGGAGAACAGACTGACCTCCACCTCACTCCACCATCTTTTAAGGTAGTTGTAGAGAGTGAGAAGGTCTCCCCTGAGCCTCCTTTTCTCCAGGCTAGACAACCCCAGTTCCCTCATCTGCTTCTCACAGGATTTGCTCTCTAGACCAGTCACCAGCTTCACTGTTCTTCCTCTGGATCCACTTCAGCACCTCGATGTGATGTCTTGTATCCTGTATCAGTATGGGAGCACTGGTAGAACAGCCCTGCAACACTGAGCTTGAAGGCCAGAGCCCTGGAAGCTGTTGTCCCATTGTGGCTAGTGCAGGCACCAGGCCTTCCATTGCTGCCACCAGGAGTCTTCCCATGTTGGGAAGCGCAAGTATCAATGCAGTCTTCAGGGGCACGTCATGCTGGGCAAAGCAAGAACAAGCCAGGGTGGTGACATGCCCTTCCTCAGCTGTTGTGAGAAGAATCAGGTTGTGCTCAGATCTCTGGTGGCCTCTCTGGTGGTGTGGTTCTCCTAGAGCCTTTTCATGACAGGGGAAATCCCACGGAAGATGATTATCTGATCAACAAGAGGCTCTGCCTCCAAACCACTGCCTTCTCAAGCTGCTTAAGGTGACAGTGGCTGCCAGTTCACTTCTGGGTGAGCATCTCTCTACCAAATTCTGTTTACAGAGAGTCAATCCTCAAGTTTTCACTTTGTGAACTACAGTTTTACACTTGGTAACTTTTTATGATGCCTAAAGAATGAGTGTCAGTTGTTTCAATGATAGCTGTGGCAAGAAAGTGGGAGATTTATAATAAAAGTTTGTACCAAAGCAAGCTTATGTTGTTATGTTCAGATATGCATCATCCCTTTTGGGCAAGGACTTCATCCCTTGGACCTTATGAGCCTGCTTGAGTTCAGATGATCATATGAGACTGGCTCTAAGGCTATGGTCAAGAAGTGCTCAGAAACTGGGGGGCAAGGAAGATAAATGGCTGGCTGGCTGCAGTTTCCTGAGGGATCACCTGAATCCAGGTTCTTGCAGGCAGTCCCAAAGGATTTGAGGAGGGAGTGAACCACAGCAGGGCTGCAGCAGTCCATGACCAGGAGTGTGGTGCCAAGAGAGCACAGGAAGGTGGGTGACCCCTCTGAGGAGCTGATGAAACAAGGTTTTGGAATTGAATTCAACATATTGAATAAAGGAGCAAACAGATAAAGTAGTCTTGGATTGCTTTGAAGTAGTTCCATATGTGTATAAATGGCAGGTGGATCCTGGTTTATCAATGGATCAACACCTCTAAAGCAGGAAATGGAGAAGAATGAGGAATGGAGAACAACTGAATCTTCTCAAAGTGCTACAGCAACACCAATACTGGTCACAACTGGTTGTGATGGGTAAAGTCATATTACCTCCTGTTGTGGAAGGCCAAAATGGGCCTAATATGTGTCCTGGCTTGTCCAGGCATGATTCCCTGCTCCCCCCTCCCCCGCACTGCCCCAGCTGGAGTGGGGAGCAACACTAGAAAAGGACAAAAGGCCTGGAGCTACGGTGTCTGCTCATGTAGTAAACAATCTCTGTGGCCAAATGGAGCCATCAGGACTCAGGCAATTGATAAATATGAGCAAAGTTGTAAACAATGTGCTCTGCCTTGACACAGTTCGCTATTTTGCCTTGTTCTGCCTTGCCATGCTGCTTCAGACCAGCTTTTTTTGTGTAATAACAAACTTTGATGCTTCAAGCTTATCTACCTGGAAATTTTGCCGTGCCTCAGTTTACCAGAGAAAAGCATTAAGTGCCTTAATGCAGTAGGCAAGAATCATTGCTGAAAGCTGCCTGAAACTCATGGCCAGCTTAGCATGAACTGAAAGCAATAAGCTGCTCTCAGCTGGAGAGCTCACTTACAGAGACCTCACTGCAGCCTATGTGGTGAGAGAGAGCAGGTTACTGCTACCAGCAAGCCACCGTGAGGAGTCCGGAGCCCTGGAAAGGACACCCAAGAAGGGACCAAGACCAGGTTAGAGACTGTAAAAACCCCAGCACCCTGACAGAATCCTGGGGAAACTCCAAAGGCCTCCAATGGGTACCATACCATCAACAGCAATCCCTTGAAGCGTTTGGGTACTGTTTGAAACTAAAATGCAGTCCGGGAAACCTGGAGATGCTGGTTTGTGAGTAAATATTCTAAAAAGCCTCTTCGTAATTAAAGCTCTGCTTTGTTTCTGTAACTTTAACTGATTGTGCCTTCTGCTTTAGCAGAAAGGAGCCTCTCGCGCCCCCTAGAGGGCAAGCGGCACACTGCACCGCAAGAATCCCTTTCAAAAGCTCAAATTAACGTTCCGGTTTTGCTGGTTTTGCTTAACTGTTTAAATTGCCTGTTCACTATGTAAATACCCACAACCGCAAGTTCATACCTTAGAAATAAGTTTTCTGGTGAGATTTAATATTAAGAAACAATTTTCATAGTTTTCATAGTATTTTCGTCTGGTTATTAATAATCATAATTCATATTATTACCACACCTCCATACCCAGCTGTGGAGTACTTTTACACTGAGGGTGGTGAGACACTAGCCAAGGGTGTAGATACCCCATCCCTGGAACCATTGCAGGTCAGGTTGGACAGGGCTCTAAGCAACCCACTTTAGTTGAAGATGTCCCTGCCAACTTCAGCATGGTTGTACAAGAAGACCTTTAAAGGTCCCTTCCAACCCAAACTACTCTATAAATATCTAATTAGTTGGTTCTGAAGGGAACTCAGTTGCCTGAAGGATGTAGATGTTTTTTCAGATGATGTTTCTTAAGGCTGGTATCAACTACATCTCCCTCATTTTTTCTCAGCTTGATGGGCAAAACAGAGCTGTAGAAAAGGAAGAGAAGAGAAAAAGCAGGAAATCAGAATACTTAATATGCTGAGGAAATCCACCTTAAAAAAGCAAGTAAAACAAGGTGAGGAACCATCTCATCTGGTTGCCTTCCATAACCTAACAAACAGCATATGCTTGGCAAGAATGTTTGCAGTGCAAAGAGGTTCCATGAAATCATAAGGTGTTCAATTTTGGGCCCCTCAGTGCAAGAAAGACATTTGGTCCTAGAAGGGGTCCAAAGAAGAGCAATGAAGCTGGTGAAGGGTCTAGAGAACAAGTCCTGTGCAGAGGAGCTGAGAGAACTGGGGTTGTTTAGCCTGGAGAGAAGGAGGCTAAGGGGAGACCTTCCCACTCTCTACAACTTCCTGAAAGAGGTTGGGTTGAGGTGGGAGCTGATCTCTTCTCCTAGGGAACAAGTAACAAGACAAGAGGAAATAGCCTGAAGTTGTGCCAGGAGAGGTTTAGGTTGAACATGAGGCACAATTTGTTCCCCAAAAGGCTTGTCAAGCCCTGGAACAGGCTGCCCAGGGAAGTGGTGGAGTCACAAGCCCTGGAAGGATTTAAAAAACACGTAGATGTGGTGCTGAGGGGCACGGCTTAGTGGTGAGTTGGCAGTGTTGGGTTAATGGTTGGACTCTATGATCTTGGTAGTCTCTCCCAACCAAAACAACTCTTGTGATTCTAAAGCATGCTGGGATCACAAAATCCTCGGTTTCTTTGTATGATCAGTTTGTCCAACATCAAATCTGGGTTCCTTGAACCACCAGTGGGCTCTTCTCTCCCTTCTCCAGTCAGCACATACCATCTAAAAGGAGAGTAGGAAGTGGGTGGAAACTGTCCTGTACAGATATGAGTTGCAGTGTGCTTTCTGGGGAGCACATTTAGGTTTAGGGCTAGGGCTAATTCTTAGACGTGGCCTTTAGAATCTATTTAAAGCAATATATGAGCTGTAAAGTGCGTAGAACTTGAAGTCTGCATTAAAACAGAATCTAGGAGTTCTATTTGTTGCTAAGTTCATGCTGTTTCTCTAAACGGTTGCTGCATATGTACAAAGTCAAGCATAATTTTCCTATCTAAGCATTTTCCCGTTATATATTTTTTTCCCCAGTAGAGAACTACTTCAGCACAGTCCAGTTCCGCCGGGCAGACAGCGCGCTCGGCACCACTGCAGCTCCGATCAAAGAGGAGCGAGGCTGGGCTGAGCCTCTTTGCCCGTCGGAGCCTCACACCCCGCGCAGAGTATCCCTGGTAATTACCTACGTGTGACCCTGGCCCAGCTCCAGAGGAACACGATCCACCTGAGG
Organism: Ramphastos sulfuratus; assembly: GCA_013399055.1. Taxonomy (NCBI): domain Eukaryota; kingdom Metazoa; phylum Chordata; class Aves; order Piciformes; family Ramphastidae; genus Ramphastos; species Ramphastos sulfuratus. The sequence continues at coordinate 44,201 of WBNM01014506.1, read as the reverse complement.
ACATTACTCACTACCCCGCGGGCCGCACCCCGAGGGCGGCCGGGCCCCGACGCGTCTGCGCGGATGGAGGAGACAGCGCAGTTCGCTGGTGCCGGCGCACCGCGGAAGTTTGCCGCTAGGTGGCGCCACCAGGCCGTGCCGCAACCAGTTGTGGGCAGAGCGGGAGAGGGGGCGGAGCTGCGGAGGTGCCGGAACCCCTCCGCTGTAAGGACAGGCGGGGGAAGGTCCAGCCTGGAGAAGAGAAGGCTCCAGGGATGCCTTATTGGAGCCTCCTTAAAGGGAGCCTTTTAAGAAAGATGGGGACAGACTTTTTAGCAGGGCTTCTTGTGGCAGGACAAGGGGTAATGGTTTTAAACTAAAAGAGGGGAGATTTAGACTAGATGGAAGGAAGACATGTTTTACACTGGAGGTGGTGAAATCACCACTGGCCCAGGTTGCCCAAAGATGTAGTAGAAGCCCCATCCCTAGAAACATTCCAGGTCTGTTTTTTTGGGGTCTCTGAACAACCTTCTCCCTTTGAAGATGCCCCTGCTGACTGCACAGGGTGGGTTGGGCTAGATGACCTTTAAACTAAACCATCCTATGATTCTAAACCTTTGTCTGTCCTCAGACACTGGGGGTAACAAGCCAAAGTGGGTGGAGGAAACTGGTGCTGTTACTGTAGCTCAGGTACCAGTGGTGGTGTAGGAAGTGCTCTAGCCCTTGGCTACTACCTTACAAATTAAGATAATTGATATTACTCACTCCTCTAGAACAGGTAAAGCATTGCTGTAAATCATAGAATGTTAGGGGCTGGAAAGGACCCTCAAAAGATCATCTAGTCAAACCCTTCTGCCAGAGCAGAATCACCTAGAGTAGGTGACACAGAAACACATGCAGGTTCGTTCAAACATCTGCAGAGAGGGAGAATCCACAATCCCTCTGGGCAGTTTGTTCCAGTGCTCTGTCACCCTCACAGTGAAAAAGTGAGAAATCCTGAAATATGACATGCCATTGGCTTTTGGAATTGCCTGTCTGAGCACTTTGCATTTGAACCATTTTGGTGAGTATGCAGGCCCTATGTAGACACATTTACCTGAGTTATGACTGTAAATTAATCCAACTAGATTGGCCTCAGGTTGGGAGAAGCTGAACCTCCCAGGGAGCCCTCCACCCTTCCACCTTCTGTCTCGTAGAGATGGCTGCCCATCAGCTTTCTTTGGTCCATTTGTGTTCATTTTGATAGAAACATTACTATTCTTAATTTTTTATGAAAATAGTGGATAATGGCTTGACTTCATTCCGGCCCATGACATATAAACCGTAAATGCTGAGCAATATGTAAAGAGTATTGGGCAAGAGAAAGGGATGAGACTCTCTTCAGTGGTGCCCAGCAACAGGACATGGAGTGCCAGGCAGAAACTGGAACCCAGGAGGTTCCAGCTGAACGTGAGAAAAAACCCTTTTCTCTTCAAGCAAGGAGTGCCACACCTTCTTCAAACCACACTGAGCTGTTGTGTCCCACTCCTACACTGTGACAGCAACTGGAACACAGCACAAGAGTTTTCTGCCCCCAGCACTAGTCAGCATCTCCTCACCTGAAGTGAGTCAGCCACTCTTCACGAGAGCTTCCCTGCAGATGGGCCAGCCTGCTACGCCAAGTGGTCTCCCAACAGTAGCTGACAGCACTAATCTGCATTAGGTGGGATTAAACAGGCACAGTAATTAACTTGTATAAGCGCTTTAGCAACTTTTGGCCTCTAAATTGCAGCTCGTCCTGTGGATTGTGGCCTGAAGCCTCTGTGGGGTGGGGATGACACAGTGGGAAGTGGGGGAGAAGAAAGTGAAGCTGAAATCTCAGCCTCAAACAGTGAAAATGAGAGCCAAAATGCACAGGAGTCAAGGTGTGCTGAGGACTTCACATATGTGTGAAGAGCAGTATGGGCACTGGTGTCCACAGCTCTCACTTAATCCTAAGGGTTCCATTCCCACCCTGATGTTAGGTGTTATTCCTAGGTGAGAAGTGAAGCAGCAGCTAGGAATTTACTTCTTCAGTTCTAAAGTATTGATTCATCACAAATCACACCTTTAACTAACTCTCACTGCTATTCTTAGGAGATTTAGTCAAAACCTGTATCCTTACACTGAACTGCAGTGTAGGTATGCCAATAATTACTCCCAGCCACTGTCTTCAGATTCTGGATTCAACTCAGTGATCAAGCACCTACAGCCTGTAAGGCATCCATCCTGACAAGCACTACAGAAATAAGCCCAAAGCAATGTGTTTTTTCACTGCCATATGGCAACTCTTCAGCTTATCAACACAACTGATTCAGGTCTGCTCTGGATCAGAGGAAGAGCGGGGAAAGCTGAGGTGCACTTTCTTGTAGCATTTTCTCTCTCTTTGAAAACATATGATGCCAAAGGAGTGGTCTTAAAAATCAGCAAGGACACTGGAAAAGATTTCACTCCCACTGGGTTATCCTGAGCCTTATGTGTGAAGCTTGCTTCAGTTTTATGTGAAGCAAAAGTAAGGAGCCACCAGCAGGTCATATGAAATGTCTAGGACTCCAGGAAAGGGCTGATTCAGGCTGCCTCCTCGACCATGTGGGTTTCTTTCATTTGTTTGACTTTCAGGTTCAGAGTTCTCCAGGAATGTGTTCTGAAGATCTTTTTGCCTTTCAGTAAGTGTTATTTTGGTGACTGGATGCTTCACAGCAAAGCACTTGAAGTTTATTCATCGCCCAGATAGTCACATACCACTCCAGATGTCTTAGGAAGCATTGAGAATGTGCATACTGCTGAAACAAAAACCTTAGGTGTGATGGACCTCATCACTACACCACAAGCCCTGTAGGAATGAGGCACCTCACAGAGGCCTCCTTCAATCTTAAAAATGTGTAGTAACCTTAAGTTACTTGTGATGATGGTTAATCAGCTCAAGGGGATTTCACTTGCAGGTACTGATAGTACAACAACTTCCCTCATGGGGTTAAAACCAAATTCAAATGGCAAATTGATCTTCTGTTGGCTTCTTGGTCCTTTTAACCTGGCATCACACCAGGCCCTCATCCTCTGCTGCTCAGTTTACCTCTGGCCACAGCACTATGATTGCTCCCCAGACATCTGCTGCTGCAGACTGCCAGAAGTGCTGCTAGATATCAAAGCCTGGTGGGTATGGCTGTGTACCTGGCAACCCCACTTCTCATAACCAAACCTGGTTTGAAAATAGAAGGTAATAAGGTTTTTTATTGGCCTGATCTCAGTGAACTCTGTAAGTGTCCTCATCTCTCAAAATCCAGCAATAAAAACCCAGCCCTCATTATGAGGTGCATAAGCCTATGAAGAGTATCTCAAGTAGCTCTTCTCTCTCTGAAGAAAACCACTCATGGGTGTGAAAAGCTCTGGTTCTTATCTCAGTCTGCATATGCTGTCAGCAGAGGTGAATCTGGTAGATGATTTTGTCACCAGCTTGGGTGTTCTGTAAGTGATATTGTCACCAGCTTGAGACTTCTTTTTTAAGCACTGAGGTGTACCTTCATAGATGAGATGACTCCTAGATTCCTGCTTTAGACATTGTCAAGGGTTAGAGCTAGGGTGGCCACTAATTTTTGTTTTATGGGCTGGTATAAAGTCCATAATTTATCTTTTCTGTAAGAGATGGAAAAGCAAACAGACACATTTTAGTGAAATTATTAGTAAAAAAACCAATGTATGTATGAAAATTATCCATACTGAAAAAAACAAACCCGAAAGTATGAATTTAACAACATAAAGTGACCTTGAAGTTCAACTCATTGTTTTCCAAACTGGAATCCTAAACTTCTTGTCTTGCTCCTACAAAAATCTCTTCACCTGATTTTCAATGATGGTAGCCTGACACTGTCTACTTTCAGGAAAAAGTTTTGGATACCTGCAGGAAAGTCCCCAGTTTTATCCTTTTATGTCCAGAGTCTTTCACAGCAGCAGTTGGATATTAGTGTTGAGATACTTCATATTTATTTGGCATTGCTCTCAATTTGGTTAACATTGCAAGTGATGGATCCTTCTCAGAGATGGAAGGATATTCTTCTAATATTGCTTGACTAGTTGGGGTTCAGGCTGCAGAAGAGAAGGGTTTGAGGGGACCTTAGTTGTGGCCTTTCAGTAGTTAAAGGGGACCTATAAGGAAGACAGAGACAGACTTTTTAGCAGGGCCTGTTGCAACATGACAAGGGGTAACAAAACTCCTCTGGATTTCTGTTCTGGTTGGATTTAAGTTTTTCCTGATTCATCATCAATCTCAGACAAATCTTCAGAGCTATAAAAATAGGCACAAAGAACTAGAGAGGTGTCTAGGCTGGAGCGTTTGCTTTTGAGGTGGGCAAATCTTGACCCTGACCTCAAGGCTGAAGCCCACACATTGTTGAACATGGTGACCCAATGCCATGATTTCAGCTGCTTTCATCTCATTCTCCTCAAATGAAAGCAAGTGAATGAGGACTGAACAAATTCAGTCAGCGAAGTTAATCCCAGCCTTAATTAAGTGCAGTGTAAGGTAATGACAGTCTTAGGCTGTGACAGCAAGTTGCTGGTATTCTCACTGCTCACCCGTGGCTCACGTCACCCCCCAAGGGGAGAAGCTCCATTCTGTTCATTTTCTAAACTGAATCATTTCAGAAGTCTGGAGAAGAAGACGGACATACCCAGAGCAAGCTGGAGGACCTGAGGGGGTTACCCAGGGCAGGGGACACAACAGAGAGAAGGAGGCTCTGTCTGAGCACCACCTGAAGACGTTCCATGGAGCCAAGCCTTAGATGTTGACTGGTGAAGCAACAAGGAAGCTGAGGAGCAATACCATGGATGTCAGTAAGACATGAGTGTCAGCCCTGGATCTGCATCCACCTGAACTTCAGAGGTATTTGGATATAGAACGAAGTGCTGACCTGGCAAGTGCTAATAGAAATACTCTGAGTTGTGTAGGGAAGGGGATTTACCAGCACTGCTTTAATTCAGTGGTGGAAAAGGAGGGCCTGGCTCTTTGGGGGCCTCTTTGGAGCTGGCCGTTACTGCCTTGTGATCAACCATAAAAATGTCTGTTGGGCCCCCAGTTTGGTGCTTAGCCCTTCAGCCCAGGAAGATGTTAGAACTTGGTTGTTGGCACAATTGGTACATCTTTGTGGTTTGGAATTTATATCTTTCTAGTTCATGGTACACAATGCTGTATAGATGACCTAGTGATTGATTAAAACAAAACACATGAAATAGCTTCATAGGAAAAACGACAAACCTACAAATGTGTAAAGAGTATTTTGGTTTGCCTGGGTTTCCCTTGTTGCCAGCCTCTTCATGTTTCTAAGACTGTCTGCTATGAGCTTTAAGCCTCTGCTTGGATTACAGATGTATAGCTGGTGCAGATGTGCAGCCACTAAATACACAATGGGATGGCTGAAGTACACATCCCCACTGAAAACACAGGGTGTGAACAGGAAGGAGGGACATGAGTGTGTGTGGGGCAGGCTGTGAAGGGTACAGAGTCTGGTGATTGTTTTTGTTGGGGTGTTTATTTTTGCTCAGGGGATAAACTGATGATGGAGAAGAGCAGGCTCTGGGGAGAACTTATTATGGCCTTTCAGTACTTAAACGGACTTAGAAGAAAAGTGGGGACGGACTTTATAGCAGGGCCTGTTGTGACAGGACAAGGGGTGATGGTTCAAAACTAAAAGAGAGGAGATTCAGACCAGATAGAAGAAAGATATTTTTTATGCTGAGGGTCATGAGACACTGTCTCAGGATGCCCAGAGGGATGGTAGATGCCCCATCCCTGGAAACATTCCAGGGCTCTGAGTAACCTGCTGTAGTTGAAGATGTCCCTCCTGAGTGCAAGGGGAATGGAGCTACGTGACCTTTAAAGGTCCCTTCCAACTCAAAACTATTCTGTGATGCTATTGCATGATTCTCTAGAGAGAAGGCAAACACCACCAGAAAGCAAGGTAGTTCCAGGCAGGTGGTAGAGGAACTGGTATGGAGTCACCCCCTCCTGCAGGCCAGGATGTCAGCAATTAGCACACAGAGAAGTGTCTGAAATGAGGTGGCTGCACCTCAGTGGCTGTTATCCAGTGATGCAAGCAGGCCATTTACCTCACCCTCCCACGTATCTACAGCCAGGCTGTGAATTCTTCCCTTCAGCAGGAGCCAACACCCACGGATGCCAAGAGGAGCTTGGCTCCAGTGAGGAGGATCGAATTTTGCTTTTTAGTTACCCAGCGTGGCATCTAAATGAACTGCTGCAGGGGACAAAGGCTGATCTTAAGCTGATAATTCCTTGTTTAGATATGACTTAAAATAACTGGCTTTAGGGAGTAGCAGTGCCTCCACTGACCCCAGTGAGAACTGTCCTGCCACCAATGCCGGCTTCAAGTCCTGAGATTACCACCAAGAATGACATCAGAGGCCCACTATCTGTTACCCATTCGAGGATTGGAAGAAAACCAACAGCAAGAGCTGCCCTGAGCTATCAAGAGCTAGGGAAGTGGACTGTTTGAACTTTTGTCCCTGTCTCACTGCAGCACAAGTGGTGTGCCACAGAACTGCAGAATGTCAGGGGCTGGAAGGGACCTCAAAGATCATCCAGTCCAACCCCTCTGCCAGAGCAGGATCACCTAGACCAGATCACACAGGAACATGTCCAGATGGGTTCTGAACATCTCTAGAGAGGAAGACTCCACAACCCCCCATGGCAACCTGTTCCAGTCTTCTGTCACCCTCACAGTGAAAAAATTTCTCCTCATGTTTGAATGAAACTTCCTATGCCACCGGTTAGTCAAGCAGCACAGCTGCTGAGATGTGATCATTAAACCCGGCATGAAGAGGGGTTAATACTGATGATGAGATGGGATACAGAAGCATGTACTTAGCATTGTTTTTCCCATCTCCAGTTTTCTGTGGATAACCACTTGTTTGGCATTTCAGGACACTCATGGTGTCACATGGAAATTTTAGCTCCTGGTGGAAAAAATCAAAGCACGTAGTGGGAGGTGTCACTAAAAGTGAGTGATGAATCCTGGCAGTGTCAGCACTTTGGATGGCATGAACACATCTCTGTGCACTCAAGAGCGAGTAATCCATATCCTTGCTACTCATCTTCATGAGTCCAACCATAACTATGTTTGTAGTTACATGGCAGCAGAAGTATGTACACTGTTTTTCAAGTATGAAAAGGCCTTTTCCTCGTAGCCAGAGCCTCCTGTGCTCACTTGGCAGCTTCTAAACTTTAATCCTAGCATAGTGCAACTGCTGTAAGATCAAGGGCTGTGTTCCATGTACCACAACAAGAGATGAAGATGATGGAGAGTAGGAGGCATTTTTATTGGAGTATTTGTTTATTTTCACTCAGGGAATAAAAGATGATAAGAAAAGGCTCCGAGGAGACATTATTGCTGCCTTTGAGTACTTAAAGGGGCACGTTAGAAAGATGGGGACAGACTTTTTTTGCAGGGCTGTTGTGGCAGGACAAGGAGTAATGGTTTTAAACTAAAAGAGGAGAGAGTCAGACTAGATAGAAGGAAGAAAGTTTTTAAACTGAGGATGGTGAGACACTGGCCCAGGTTGCTCAGAGAAGTGGTAGATGCCCTATCTCTGGAACCATTGCAGGGGACAGGGGTCTGAGCAACCTGATCTAGCTGAAGCTGAATAGCAGCATGGGAGTTATCCTCCAGATAAGGTTGTACACAAGCACCACAGTTCTTGCAGAAAGGGAAAAAGCAGAAGTTTCAGGGGACCTAAAAGCTTAGCTCACAAGGAGGATTATGTGGGTGTTGGCCTCCTGAAAAATCACACCTTGAAATGCAAGTGGCAGATGTCCTGCCTGCATGCACAGCTGGGCACAGCTCAACTGCTATGCAGCTGGCACTTCAAGCAGGTTTTTTTTGAGATTTAGGTTAGCCAATTCCCATGATATCATAGCATATATATATTTCTTAAATCAAGGCCTGGGATCTGTAGGCAGAAAGCCATGCTGTAAGTCTACATTTTTGTTCCAAATCTTTACTTGCACCACAGGAAATCTAAAGTAAGTTAATATTAAATGAATGTTAATACTAATCAGCAGATTTGTGATTGCATCCTTTGCATTCTGGATTTGGAGCCTCTCAGGATGTCAGGCTCTGTTTACACAAGCACTGATGTGTTATTTCACAGTATCACACAGTATCACAGTATAGCAAGGTTGGAAGAGACCTCAAAGATCATCAAGTCCAACCCACTACCACAGACCTCAAGACTAGACCATGGCACCAAGTGCCACGTCCAAACGTGCCTTGAACACCTCCAGGGACGGTGACTCCACCACCTCCCTGGGCAGCCCATTCCAGTGGGGAATGACTCTCTCAGTGAAGAACTTTCTCCTCACCTCGAGCCTAAACTTCCCCTGGCACAGCTTGAGACTGTGTCCTCTTGTTCTGGTGCTGGTTGCCTGATTTGCTGGGGATTATTTAGGTGAAGGCTCATTTTTGCTTTTGTACTCCATTCTGGTAAATGGAACCTGGGGAAACCATAGGATGACTGTGAGGGCGAGAAGCACTTGGGGAATTTCTCAACAGGCTGGGAAATCATTTGGTGCCTTAGAATTAAGAGTGTGCCTATTTACAAGACCTCCAAGCAAAAGCTGTTACTGCATATTATATTATAGCATTAGATGAGTGTGATGGGGTGTAGTCTGTTCCACACTCTGTGATTTCTTTGTGTATGCGCAGAATAGTACCAATCAACTGCTGCAGTCAAACTGGGAGCAGGATTTTTATCTGGCTTGAAAAGTAACTGCTCTTTTCATGGCATAATGGCTGTGATGTTGATCATTACTATTGAAGGACGAGGAGACAGAGTCATAAAAAAGTATAAAGAACTTCATGATTTGATGTCAGAAACAGTTACAGAGATTTAAAAAAAAAAAAAAAAAAAAAAAAAAAGGTTCAGTTAAGCATCTTTTTTTCCAGTTTTGTTCTCTGAGATAGAGCAAAATTAATATTGATATAAAATCCGGTATCCCTAGCACAGGAAGAATAAGGAGCTTTCTAAGTTCCTTAATAAATGTTAGTTCTCAGTGGCTTGTACCACTTTGCCTCAGTGGGAACAAAGCAAATGACACCTAATGACAGTTACTCTACCTGACCCTGTCCTAGAGGTGTCCACATTTCACACACTGACCAAAGATATTTCAGTAACTTGATTCATTATTCACTGCTATGTTTATACATCACTAGTGGTGTTCACCAGGGCTTGGTACTGGAGCCCTCTTTAACATCTCTATCAATGATTTGGATGAGGGGATCAAAGGCACTCTCAGTTGGTTTGCAGATGACTACTGTTGTTGATCTGCTTCAGGATGGGGAGGGTCTACAGAAGGATCTGGACAGGTTGGATCAATGGGCCAATGTCAGTGAGATGAGGTTCAACAAGGCCATGGTGCTGGGTCTTGCACCTGGGTTACAACAACTTCATGAATGCTACAGGCTTAGGGCAGAGTGGCTGGAAACTGCCTGGTGGAAAAGCACCTAGGGGTGCTGGTTGGCAGCCGGATGAACATAAGCCAGCATGTGCCCAGGTGGCCAAAAAGGCCAAAGGCATCTTGGCTTGGATCAGCAACAGTGTAGCCAGCAGAACTAGAGAAGTGACTATGCCAGTATAGTCAGCACTGGTGAGGCCACATTTCAAATACTGGATTCTGTTTTGAACCCCACATTACTAGAAGAACACTGAGGTGCTGGAGCATGTCCTGAGAAGGACAGTGAAGCTGGTGAATCTTCCAAGGAATGGCTGAGGGAACTGGGCTTGTTCGGTCTGGAGAAAAGGAGGCTCACTCTCACTCTACAACTACCTGGAAGGAGACTGGAGTGAGGTAGGGGTTGGTCTCTTCTCCCATGCTGCAAGTGACAGGATGAGAAGAAACAGCCTCGAGTTGTACCAGGGGAGGTGTAGGCTGGACATTAGGAACAATTCCTTCCCCAAAAACCTGGAACAGGCTCCCCAGGGCAGTAGTGGAATCACCATCCCTGGAATTAAAAAGATGTGTAGATGTGGTGCTGAAGGACATGGTTTGGTGTTTACCTGGCAGTGCTGGGTTAATGATTTGACTTGATGATCTTGAAGGTCTTTTCCAGCCTAACCAATTCTATGATTTACATCACTGTTAATTCCAGTCTCACCAGAGCAGTCTGGTCATTATTACAAACTCAAAACCTTGAGCAAACAGTGCTCTAAGGACACTGTCCACTAGCCCACTGCCACAGTGTGCAGACGTTCCTAACGAGAAACTCATGCGCCATGAAACTTTAATTTAACATAAGAGGTTGTCTGGAACTTGAAGTATAAGATAATTTGTTTTTTATCATGCCCAGGATTTTACAACTATGTGTATTGTCTGAGAATTAATAACATGATTTTGGCCTCCAGAAAGCAGAGATCATTTCTCCTTGTTTACATAAGATGTGATCATTGCCAACCCCTCCCATGGTACACAGCAATACCTTGCTACAAAGCAAGGTTGTCTGTGTTTACATCCTGCTCTGGCAGAAAAGGGAGCTGAGTCAGTACCTGCAACTGAGCTCTTGGGACAGTCTCCCAGCAGCAAAACAGGTTATGTGAGAACATGACCTTGGTGAGCTGTGCTAATCACTGATTTAAAATTGCAGGCTTTGGGCTCAGCTAGAAAAACAAATTACACAAAATGCCTTTAAAACCAACCCAATGCACTCAATGCAGTGAGGGTACCATTTACACATTTCACAGAAACTAGCTCAAGTATGTTCAGTTTATCAGGGTGGCATAAATGTGAAAGCTTCATGTATTAAAGCCACCTATTTTTTGGTTTATAGGAGGTCTCTGAATACCTGCACTATGGTGATGTTGGTTGTAATGATCCTTGTCCACACCAAGTGAGAATATGTACTGAGTACAAGTATGTACAATATGTACAAGTACTGAGACTTCACTGGCCAACAAAGGCCAACCTCAAGTGTATTTTCTGAGTGAATGGTAGCTGGAGAGGGCAATTTGTGTTCCTTGTCTCCTGGACAAAGGCAATGGATATTTGAACTGGGGTTAGAACTTCTTGGCATGGGTTGTCTCCAGAACAGAGTATTCAGGAGGAAATACTGTTATATTATAGTTGAATCACTGCTCCAGGACTTAAGACCAGTGTTCTCCTGCTCTTAGGAGTTTTGATCTCCTAAGGAAAAGATTTAGGGGAACAATCCCTTAAAAATATTCACTGCACATACAAATATTTGTTGTTCTTTATTTTTAGACACATTTGCACATATTCTACTTTAAATTGTTAGAAATGTCCTTATCTTTAAACTACCAGAGGAGTGATGAGGTACAAAATACAGTGTTTTGAGGGGAAATGGTCTGTTTTGCAAGGCAGATCTTGGTATAGAGATCTCTTCTGTGTATGTTAAGCAAGCGTAGTTGTAGTCTTCCTTGCACATGAACTGTCTTCCTTAATCTTAATCCTGCTAATCCTCAACCCTTTCCTGTGTCAGGTGAGGATGAATGCACCATGTGCTTCCAGAGATCACTGGCCTATTTTCCCTAAGCCCAGGCCAGCCTAGATCTGAACCCTGAGAGTTGAATCACTTTAATCAACAAAGAGCTGGCCATGAACAGAGTGTAGAGTACTACACCTGGAGAGGAATAACTCTCGGCACCCATACAGGTTAGGGGTTGGCCTGCTGAAAAGCAGGTCCACAAAGAAGGACCTGCAAGTGCTGGTGGACAAGTTCCCTATGAGCCAGTAATGTGATCCTGTGGCCAAGAAGGCAAATGGTGTCCTGGGGTGCATTAAGAAGAGTGTGGCCAGCAAGTGTTGGGAGGTTCTCCTGCCCCTCAACTCTCCCCTAATGAGGCCACATCTGGACTACTGTGTCCAGTTGTGGGCTTCCCAGTTCAAGAGACAGGCAACTAGCAGAAAGAGTCAGGTGGAGGCTATGAAAAAGATGAGGAGACTGGAACATCTCTGCACAAAGAAAGGCTGAGATACCTGGGGCTATTTTGCCTGGAGAAGAGAAAACCGAGAGGGTATCTTCTCAATGCTTGTTAATATCTAAAGGGAAGAGGGCAAGAGGATGAGGCCAGACTTTTTTCTGTGGTGCCCAGGAACAGAACAAGAGGTAATGAACACAAAATGGAACCTATAAGGTTCCATCTGAACATGAGGAAAATTTTCTTTTCTGTGATGGTGATAGAGCCCTGGACCAGAAAGGCTGTGGTGTCTCCTTCTCTGGAGATTCCAAAGATGCCTTGCTGCAATCCTGGACACCCTACTCTGGGTGACCCTGTTTAAGCAGGGGAGTTGGACTAGATGATCTCCAGAGGTCCCTTCCAATGCCTGCCATGCTGAGATTCTGTAATCACACCGTCTTCAGTTATTTATTCCTTTGTAGAATCACTTCAGAACAATGCCAAGATGTAGGAGGATTATCAAATCATACTTGTGTTATTGCATCTTCAGCTATGAATTCTTGAATGAGATCTTTCTCTTCAATTCTCCTGCCTTTATTCTCTGTATATTTTCCTTTTGTTCTCTGTATATGTTCTGATATTACTTGTTACTGTGAGTCCTCACTTCTATATGGTTTCTAACATGCTTTTATAATCCAGAATAGAATGTATTTATCACCCCACCCTTCTGTGATAGCACCTTGGTGGCTATGAATCACAAACTGCGTGATTTCTCCACACCAGACCTGGGACTCCCTGCAATAGCTTTCTTTTTGAAGATGTATTCTAGTTTTGCCTCTCATGGAATCACAGAATCATTTCAGTTGGAAAAGACCTTTAAGATCATCAAGTCCACACATTATCTAACTCTACCAAGTCTAGTGCCAAACCATATCTCTCAGCACCGCCTCTCTGCATTTTTAAACCCAACTGCCTGTTTGTATACAGAATTCACCCTTATTTTTTGAGGAATGACTTGTCCACAGTTAGAGGTTCAGTTTCTGCTGAACTTGTATCCATTGTTTGAATGACTTCATGGCACTCTTCATATTTTTGGCAAGACTCTGAATCCTTTCACTCCTACCTTTATAATTCTGTATTAATTTGCAGTATAAACAAGTTCACTATAAGTTAATTCAGTACTGTTACACTTAGCCACAATTTTATGACAGAAATTTAATCTGCTTCGAAGCATCATTATTATTTATCTTCACCTAATATACCAGAGAAAGAAAATGCTTCATTCACTCTCTTTCTGCTTCTTAGGTCAGAACTTTTCCTGATGGCTAGAATTCTCAGACTGCTGGGTGAAAAGCTGGGCGTGAGCCAGTAATGTGCACTCACAGCCCAGAATCCAACCATCTGCTGTGCCGCATCAACGGCAGTGTGGCCAGCAATCGAGGAGATTTTGCCTCTCTGCTCCACTCAGGTGAGACACCACCTGCAGAGCTGTGTCCAGCTCTGGAGTCCCCAGCACAGGGCTGACATGCATCTGTGGGAGCAGGTCCAGAGGAGGCCACAGAAACAATCTGAGGACTGGAACCCCTGTGCTGTGGGGACAGGCTGAGAGAGTTGGGGGTGTTCTGCCTGGAGAAGAGAAGGCTCAAGGAGGAGCTTGTTGCAGCCACTAAGAAAGATGGGGACAGACATTTTAACAGAACAGGACAAAGGTTAATGGGGAGGTTTAGACTACATAAAAGGAAGAACATTTTTACACTGAGGGTAGTGAGACACTGGTTGAGGTTGCTTAGAGGGGTGGTAGATGCCCCATCCCCAGAACCATTCTAGATCAGGGTGTATGGGGCTCTAAGCAACCTGCTTTAGTTGAAGATGTCCTTGCTGACTGCAGTGGGGTTGGACTAGATGATCTTTAAAGGTTCTTCCAACCCAAACTATTCTATGATTCTATGACTTAAACATTAAAAGTAATGTTACACAGATAAGATGGGGTAATAGTGACTTATTTCATGGAATTATTTCACAGCCTTAGACCCTCTCAAGACAAAAATAAAAAAGCACACTACAAATATGAGGGAGAAGTTCCACCATGAATGTGATTTGCACAGGAGAAAGGACAAATGCGAGATGTTTTCCCAGAACTGGGGTACATTTGGGGACCTCATTAAGTCATAGTGTTTCCCCAAATGCCAAGCATTTGGTAGTTTACCTCAATTTTTTCAACTGCAAACACCTGACTTATATAAGCCTTAACTGGAACCCCCTGGGCACATTTGTTTCCTGGCTGAAGTCTGAAGACAGCAAAATGGTTTTGTTTAATGGAAACCTTGCAGAGTAGTTGGCTAAACAAAATCCATTAAACAAAAGCAAAGTATCAGAAGTCTTTCCAGCCTTCACCTGCTACATCAGAAAAGTGTTTGTGGATTGTTTTAGCCACTCACTGTTGCTTTACAGGGTTCACAACTACTGCCTCTATCTGTAACAGTACTTCCTTACTGGATTTATGTATTCAGATTAGCAGAAGAAAGCAAGTCTGTCCTGGGAAGTAAATATTCATGAATACCAGGTGGACAGAGGGTGACAAACACGGTGAGTCTCACTGTGGCAATCTGAAAACCAAAAAGGCTTTCTGGCCAGTGCTACTTTAATGCAGAATCAATCTTAAATCAGCTCTGTGCCCTGGAAAGCCAAGGCTGGAAGGGTGTCAGTGGCCTGGGCCCAAGGCATCTATGTCTGTGAAATGACACATGGGCACATGGCATGGTGCTAGGGAGCCCATCCTGGGGTAGCTGTGGGTGTCCATCTGATAATCAAATTGTGCTGTAAGATATTGGTCGTTTATTGCTGTCATTGGAGCCCACAGGGATCACCTTTCCCCTGCAGGCTGGAGCCACTATTCATTGTGTGATGCTTTTGATTCCTCTTGGCTGCCTTTGATGCTGGCAGCTCCACTGTAATGTTGCACTGGCCTAGAAAATGACAGGCAGCTTTTGAGCAAGGAAGCTCAAGAGCAGAAATGCATTCTATTTTTAATCCTGCCTCTGATTTTCTGTGGGCGAAGCTTTCTCCTATGGCACGGTGGTTCCAGGGTGCAGCAGTGTGGCAGAGTCCACTGCAGCCTCTTTTACACATCCTAACCTGTTTACATTCTTTCTCTTAGCATATGAGTTTGGTGGGGTTGTCATATTACTAATACCTGAATGGCATTCTGATTTATCACAGTATCTGTGGTATGAGAAAATACAAGTGAGGAATGTAAAGTACTTCTGAAGCATTAACAGAGCTGAACTGTGTCAAGTGATGATAAATTTTACACTATTGCCTTGATCACCTTATTATTAACATCATCAATCTCTCTGTGAACAGTGGCTCTGGGCATGACCATATGATCACACGTTCTACTAAATAATTAATCATTTGGGGCACACTGCCAGAGTTTGCTGCTTTCCAATTTAATCTCAGTAATTTACTCATTTGTTCCTTTATCTGGAAACAAAAAGCTTCACAGACAAAAACAGAGTCGCAGAATCCCAGCATGGTGGGGGTTGAAAGGGACCTCTGGAGATCATCTAGTTCAATCCCTTGTTAAGGTAGAGCCACCTAGAACAGGCTACCCAGGATCACAATGTCTAGGTGGGTTTGGAATCTCTCCAGAGAAGGCTCTTGAGGCAGCCTGGTCCAGGGCTCCGGCAGCCACGCAGGAAAGCAGTTTTTCCTCCTTTTCAGATGGAACATCCTGGGTTCCAGTTTGTGCCTGTTGCCCCTTGTTCTGTTCTGACCCAATCCTCTTGCACCTTGCCCTTTAGATATTGATAAACATTGATAAGATTCCTTCTCAGTCTTTCTCTCTGCCAGGCTAAACAGCCTTTCCACATCTTAGAGCTCCCCCAGTCACTTCAGCATCTTTGTAGCCTCTGTTGGACCCTCTCCAGCAGTTCCCTGTCTCTCTTGAACTGGGGAACTTAGATCTGGACACGAATGTACTAATAGGTACATGGAGACTATTTAGTGTTGAAATCATGGCTTTTAAAACAACGCCTCACAATGAACAGTTCTGGGCATGATCACTTTGGGAACTCAAGCTGCTTCTGCTGCTGGCACCCTCACCCCAGCTAGCTCTCCCCGCTCCTGCAGCATTAGTTCAGCCCTCTCTCCATTTCAGAGGGCATTTGAAAATGCTACACCACCAGGATAGCTTTGGCAATAGAAGATTACAATGCTAGCTTAATTGTTTAAGTTAAATATCAAAGGGTATGAGTCCTTTTGTTGAACCAGTCATTTGTAGCTAATGGAAAATAAGTTCTAAGTGAATGGTTTAAAAATGCTATCTTCTGTTTAGCTAAAATTTGCTTAAAGTAAGACTGTATTAACTCATAGTGTTCAATTATTTAATGAGTCATGGAGAAAGCTTGCTAATTATAGAGTCATTTATTTTTCACAAGTTCAAGGCTACAATGCAATATATTCCATCCAGACCATGAGCTCTCCCTTAGCCCTTCTTAATCATTGCTGTTATTTCACACAAGAAGTCCAGTTTGGGTTTACTTTAACCACATGGACCTTCCTGAAGCACTTAATGTTGTGTCCCTCTAAGGCTTTTTAGCTAAAAGCTCTCACATCTTTTCTAGCTGTGACGCTGCTGGTTTTTTTTCCCCCTCTAGCTTCTTCCTGGGTATCAGCAGGCAACTCATCAAAGATTAATGCCAGCCTTCCATACATATTTACCCATTCACAGACTCTACTCTTTCAGTGCAGCTTGTGCTTTTGTTTGTGTTAGTAAGTTAGAATTGATCAAATGTAACATTGGCTTTCTGTTCCCTCTCCTGATGAGTCAGCTGGCTGTACTTCATCAGCTCACTTGCTACCTTCCCTCCTACTTAATACTCGCTATTCACTTGCTGTTGCTGATCAAAACATATGGCAGTGGGGTTTTTACCTGTGACTGGGTGCCTGAAACTTTTTAGAAGAGAAACTGAGAGCAGTTAATGAGCTTTTCCCTCTGGAAATGAAAACAAAACACATACCAAGCATTTATGAATACAGGAATGTGGTTAGTATTACAGAATCCCAGCATGGTAGGAGTTGGAAGGGACCTCTGGGGATCATCTGCTCCAACCTCCCTGCTAAAGCAGAGTCACACAGAGCAGGTTGCCCAGGATCACAATGTCTAGCTGGGTTTGGAATCTCTCCAGAGTAGGAGACTCCACAATCTCTCGGGCAGCATTGTCCTGTGCTCCAGCACACATAGTAGCTGATTTAGATTCTAAATTGAAAGGCAAAACTAGCACAAGGCAGGAGTGAAATGGTATTCAGGTGTGGGAAACATTCAGGGCTCCATATACCAGCACAGGTTAGGACTTAGTTAACTTGCTGGAAAGCAGCTCTCTGAAGGACCTGGGAGCGCTGGTGGGCAACAAGTTCATCAGGAGCCAGCAAGGCTGTTGGACTAGATGGTCTCCAGAGGCCCCTTCCAACCCCCACCATACTGCAATTCTGTAATGCTGTGAATGGCTTACTCCTGTCTAAATGATCCTAAGATATGGAATGCTGAACAGCTTTTTGGGAGATAAACACTTTGTGATGAATGTCCAGTGTGCAGTCCTGCACACAGGAAAATCTTGGTGGACTTTTGGACAGTTTGTACTTGCAGGGCAATGAAAGTCCTTTAGCTTTAGTGTCTGTAAGAAGCATGTAACAGGCATGGAGCACTAGCTTGGGTAAGGAAGGTGTTACCTCACTCCAGGTAAAGTCAGGACAAACTGGGAGACATCACATCAGAAGCTTTAAAATGTTTCAAAACCATCTTGCTGGAGTGGTGAAGTCATCACAAACTCCTTAGTTATGAAGACTATGAGAGATACAGTCAAGAGCTGTGTCTATGTGGCGTAAATAGAGCTAGCTGCAGTTACTTTTTTGATTTTGAACAACTCAGGAGCTCGGGTTCTGAAAACATGCCCAGCCATGCACCCTGTAATAAAGGTAAGGATGAAATAGAAAGTCTACAACAAATCCCTTACTGGAGTTTGAGTTTCTCAGTAATCTTATGTTTATAAAATTCAGTAGTAGTCAGATCTAGCAGTTTAATAAAGGTCACATTTAATTTCGGGTTGTGGATTCCACGCGTATCTCAAAGTGAGGCTTTTTCCAAGACATTCTACTTCTCAGTCACTGGCGCTTGTGTAGGGGAACAAGGAGATCTGATGCAGAGCAGATGAGCTCTGCACTGCCCAGTGCTTTATCTCCCATCTTCTACGAAAATCACTTTTGTGTTTTTTATCCTGAACCTTCCTTGCCTTGAATGAGATGTGAGAGATGGCATAGCACAAATCTGGGGCTCCTTTCCTTTGGGCTAAGGAATCCTGTGGCAGAAACACCCGCCTCTGCAAAATGAGCTTTTTTTCTTCCTGGGTCTGCCTATCCTTTTTCACTCTATCCTGGGAGTGTGAAGCTGCTTTAAATATAACCTCTCCCTACTCCTGCCCATATTTCAGTTACCATCACTTTTGCTTGAGTAGCTCATGACCTATAGCTCAGAAAACTCCTGGGAATAATGTTGTCCTGCTTTTCAGAACTGTCAGTTCCAGTTCTAAACACTCTGGAAACGTTTTGTCTTGTAGCTGAGGGATTGACTTGGTTGGTCTTTGAAATCTGTACCCTGTGTGATGAAAATGACCCAGACTAGAACTCAGCCAGCTGGAAGTTAAGGAATGAAGCTATATTTACAGCTCAGCACAATATACAAGCAAATATATACACTATGTACAGGACTATTTACAGAAATAGTTAAAGGTAATACAGAAACACAACACCCCTCCCAGAAATCAGAGACTCCAGGAGGGGCTCCCAACCACCCTTCCACCTTCTCCCCACCCCTATACCTTACCCCAAGGTTTGCCTTACACCCAAGGTGAATTTGGAGGATTGGCCAGGGGGGGTAGAAGGAAAGTGGTTAGTGAGGTTACTCGGCAGAGAGGAGAAAGCCAGAAGCGGCTAGCCAGCCCGAGATGCTGTGCCTGAGAGAGACTGCAAGCCCGAGAGGCTTCTTTGTTTTGTACTCTTAAACATCTCAGCAAGCCTATGAGTGAAGCAGACATCACCATTGTTTTCTTTTCACAGCCTATAGTATAACCTATAGTATAATTTTCTCCATTTATCAGGGTCAGTCTGCTCCCTGCCACTCCAGGACTCTGCAGATGACCGCAGATGCCAACACCACTTCTTCCTCTGAAACACTGTTATCTGCGAGGTGAAAGGAGGAAGGGCTATGTGTGGGACACATGCCATGTGTGGCAGCAGCTCTGTAGCTTATAAATGGCATGGAGAAACTCTGACAGATGATCTGTAGGTGGGGTTGTGTCCAGGTTGCTGCCCTTAGCACTGCAGCCCTACTCTCCCTGTCATCAGGCTGTGCCGCTCGGATCACTGGGCTGCTCAGCCCCAAAGGTCTGTGTGACAGGAGACCTGCACAAACTGAGGAAAACAAACCTAACCCATGGGGCAACGGTGACTGCCACTGCTGCAGACAGAACCACACAGTCCACTGTAATTAAATCCTTCTTCTGGGCTTTGGAACCTTCATCCCATTTGTTGCTTTTATTGTTTATCTTTGGCAGATCTTTCGGTATTGTATTACGCTGGGTAAATTAAAACCTTTAATTCTGGAGGAACAGTTGCAGGATCTAGATGAGTCAATACTGACAGAAGAGGTCTTCGGTGATTGTTAAATAGGAAACCTAGCTTTGAGTGGTATGAAGCAAAACTTGCTCCAAGTGATACCAGCTTTGATGACAGTCAATGAGCAGTCTTTATCCAGGTCTGCCAGCAGAAACCCACGTCACAAACTTCTGCAGCAATTGCCACTAATGACACCTTCATTTAAAACCTCCAACTCAGTCAAACACAAACCTCACCCTCGAACACTGAAGTTCTTCCAGAAGCTGTGGATTTTAAAATTATGACCCAGCTCTTCCAGGATGCAGGGATAGGGACAAGCTCTGTCTGGTTGCCACCCCATGGCTTGTGTTCTCCAAAGCTGCCCATCACCTGTGGTGAGAACGAGGTCCAGTCCAGATGTACACCTCTAGCCAGCTGAGACCACTGTTATTATCATAGAATCACAGAATGTTTTGGGTTGAAAGAGCATTTAAAGGTCATGTAGTCCAACCTCAGGGACATCCTCAAGTAAATCAGATTGTTCAGAGCCCACTTCAACCTAATCAGGAACATTTCCAAGTATGTGGCATCTGCCACCTTTCTGGGCAACCTGGGTCAGTGTCTCACTGCTCTCAGTGTAAAAAATGTCTTGATTACATCCAACTTTTATCTCCCCTTTTACTTTAAAACCATTACCTCTTGCCCTGTCACAACAGACCCTGCTAAAAAGTCTGTCCCCAGCTTTCTTATAGATATGTTTTTAGTACTGAAAAGCCACAAGGTCTAGCAGGAGCCTTCTCTTCTCCAGGCTCCATGACCTCAGCTTTCTGTTTGCCCTTACAGCAGGGTTCTACCCTTCAGATAATTTTCCCACCCTCCTCTGGACCCTGATCCAAAGGATCCATGTCTTCCTTGTGCTGCAATAACCATGAAGAGTTCATGGATTTGTATGCCGTCCTTGTCAGGGGTCGTGCTGATCATCTCTGTGTTGTCCGCATTTTAGCATAGTGCTCCCAAAGTGAGGGGCTCAAACTGACTCTCCAGGTGCTCCGCAAGTTCAACACTCTGCACAAGTGACTTTGATCTCAAGTCTTGTCAAAAAGTACCTTTATTACCATGTTATCAGCCAGAAGCAGGTAACAGAGCATATTCCTGCACCCAAAGCACGATGAACAACACACTGACGCAGTTATCCGCCACAGCCGATGCACCTGCTAATGTAATGAAATTAACAGTGCACCAGGGCTAATTAACGGGCTTTTAATAGAGGTAAACAAAGGTAGGAGGAGACCGGGTGATCGCTAATTGCGGTGAATCCCGCCAGCCCCCGCCTGAGGGCTCGCCGTGCCCAGGTCCGGAGACCACCTCCCAACCGATCCGTGCACGTAGTGACTGCGACAGGCACGGCCACGGCGGGAAATGGACGAAGCACGAGCGCGCATGCGCGGGGAGGCTGCAGCACAGCGGGTGACGCATCAAGGCCCGGAGCTGGCCCTCCTCCGCCCCACCCCTCTCCGCAGCCCAGCCCCGCCCCCCGCCTCGATGACCTGTAGTAACCCCGCTCTAGGGCAGGCTCCGCCTCCCCGCCATTCCTCAGTAGCCCGGCCCCGCGCGCCACCCTGCTCCAGCCAATCAGGAGGCGCCGGGGCGCATACGGAATGAGCGCGCCCGGCGGCGAGCTGCCGAGCCGCGGTTGAGTCCGAGCTAGTGGCAGCGACGTCGGCGTCGGCCGCAGACGCGCACCTTGGGCCGCAGTGGCAGGAGGGGCCCCACCGAGGAGGGTACTGGTGACCCGCGCCTCGCAGGGCTGGGTGAGTACGGGGCCGCGTGGCGGCCGTTGCGGGGGTGACTGCGTGGCATTTTGCCGCTGAGGTGCAGGACCGCCGGAACGGGCCTCCCGGGGCGGGGCGCACACGGCGCAGCATGGCATGGCACGGCCTCCCGCCGCTTCTGTGGGAGGGAACGAGGATGAGGCCGTCATCCGGGCCCCGGTGGTGCTGAAGCATCTCGGCGGGGTGGGGAGGAGAGCCGCTCGGTTGCGGTCCGTCGGGTCCTGCCGTGGAGGCCTCCCCAGCGCTGTGAGAGGCTTGCCACCCGCGCAGGGAGCCTAACTAGTGAAATGTCAGGCAGTAACGGCGCCGATTTCTTCCGCTTTTCTTTGTGTTTTGTCTCTTAATGCATGAGCAGGTGGAGAAACGTACTATGAGGCACCGGGCTGGCCGGGGCTTGCGGAGAGGCTACGGCCACGGCCCCCTCGGCCGGTCACCGGGGAAGTTGGGAGGGGGCGGGGTGGTACACGCCGCAACACCGCTGTCTGAACTGGCATATCCTAAATCTGGCAGATTTGGACTGAAAGTGGGGTTATCCTCGGTCTCAACGTGCGACTTACGATGTGCATGTGCGTGTAGTATGAAAAGTGCAGCCAGAAGACGTACCTACCCGGATGGCATTTCACTCACTAGAATTTCTAGGGGTCCGGGACTGGATTTAGTGAGGAGGCACGTTGCCTTCGTGAGCTTGCACGGGAAGGATAGCAGAGAAAACATCTTTGCTTGAAGTGAAGAGAGGAACAAGCGTCAAAGGATTATTTAACGTAGTTCTGTAACAGCGGAAGGTTCGGTTTGGGGCCCATACAGAATCTTTGGGAAATAAGCAGACACTAACCACCAGAAACATTAAACAGTAACTTGAGTAAAAATTGTGATGAGGTAGTTTATTATCTCTATTAGATATTTTTTAACTTCATGAAGAAATAACCACTACTGGACATAACAATTATGTCCAACAACTGATATATATAGTTGATATGGTATAAACTGGAAAGTCCTGCGTTTTGTTTAGAGGTACAAGTTTCTAGAATCTGGGAGGTTTTTTTGTCTAATAAATGTATTCGTTAACACCAAATGTGATATTCTTGTGTTTATAGAGTTTCTCTAACTCTAAAAGTGGTATTATGGGTACAAGATTTGTGTAAAACAGCAAAAACAAATGAGTTTTTAGTGCTTTTAGAAGTCCACTAAAGAACATGGCACTTATTTGTACTTAATAATTTAAAGTATTATAGAAATCTTACAGACCATTTGAGTTGACATGAAGAAATTTTAGTACGTTATTCTGAGCATCATGTAAAGAATAAGCACAAAGTGAAACCACAGAGACTTAATGGGATTTTTTGTCTGCTTATGTCCCGTTGTAGAAACAGTTTTTCTCTAGACTTAGCAGCTCATTGTGTAAAAAATCATCCTGGCATATGACTTTCATCTTTCCTGGGGGTAAAAAGTCAGAGTCAGGAATGGTAGATGCTTTATCAGGTCTTAATTATGTCCTTGGAGAAAGATAATCATCTGGGTGCACTCATAAGGCTTTATACTGGTAACCCTCTGCAGCAGTGGAAGAGGTTGCATCTTATATTTGATTGTCCTGTGTGCTTTGAAAAACTAGGGAAAGACATTGCTAAGCTTTGTAATTCTTCTTCGTCCTGTGGATTTATGTTTCAGGAATGGGTGAAGGTAAAGAGTGTGACTGGAAGAGTTAATTTTCTTTGTAGTTTTTCAGCATGTTTG
Source organism: Ramphastos sulfuratus (assembly GCA_013399055.1). Classification (NCBI taxonomy): domain Eukaryota; kingdom Metazoa; phylum Chordata; class Aves; order Piciformes; family Ramphastidae; genus Ramphastos; species Ramphastos sulfuratus. Next base: position 21,072 of record WBNM01014506.1, on the reverse strand, counting down.
TAATTGGTAGTCCCCAGAAGCAGGAGGTACATCTGAATTCAGTGTGTTGAGCTCTGGTGGCTGGCTGAAAAACATGAGTGGATCTGATGGATCTGCTGATCTATGTGGTCAAGACTTACAGAAGTGCGTAACATGCTCCAGTCCCTATGGCTGGTCAGTGATGCAAGCTCCTTACTTATGGAAACAGAATCCCTGGGAAAGAAGCAAACATACTTCTAAAACAGCTTGTTTGATAAGTGGTCACTTGGTTCTGAAAGTTGTGCCACCTCCAAATGCCTCGTTCTACTCAAAATAGTAAGATAATAAACCTCAGCCTCAGTATACTTGTATATAGTATATATATTCTGCACAATATTTTGAGAAAAATGTGGCTTAGAGCTGTGGCCATCTGTACCTGTGCATCAGGAGTGCTTTGGGACTTTGACAAAAGCACCATTGATGTCCCCAGGTGGCGTGTCAGGGCTGTGGTGTGTTGAACCTGATTCTTCTCAGAAGCATTATGAGTGGTTCCTGTCTCTCTGGTCCATCCCTCTTGCTCAAAGGATCCTAATTATGTATGTGGAGAACTAGAGGAGATGTTTTCACGCTTGATTTGAAGTATGAACTGGTGAGCATATAAGCTTTTGCTTCCCTCAGCCCACGTTTGGTGCTGATGTAGGGCTTTTACTCCTTTCAGTGCATGGTTTGAGCTGCAATCACAGTAGACCCCAGATTTCTAGCAATGACTCCTCAAGACATCAGGAATGAAACAGCACACATGAGTGAGCTATGTATTTAGCTATGGATGAGTTTTCCAGAAGGTTGCGGGAAGAACTGAATCCTGAATTGTATAGAAATCCACATTTGCTTAAAAAAATATCTATGGCCTAGTGAGAGACTAACTGAACTGAAAGCTATCCTGATAAACAAGCTGCTGCATACTGCCATGGTGACAAACCCTAAGAAACAGTGCTGCTGTATTCCCAGGCCTTAAAGACAAAGTTCAGGTGGCCTGAATTCCACTCAAGTCCCTTTTCTCAGTCAGTGCAGAAATCTAGGTGGGTTTGGAGAGCAATTCAGAGAGTTTATGTAAGACACTGAATGAGGAGCTGCCTGAAAGCCAGCTACTAAAGAAATAGGAGGCAGAAGGATTTGTGTGGAATTTAGGCCATCTGAATATGGCCCTAAGATGCGACTTAGTCCTGCTAAGTAAGGTGTATTAACACTAAGAAGACTTGGCTTTGATTTCTATCCATTTCATCTGCTGCTGATTACTAAGCAAATTTACCATTTAAACAGCTTGTTAAGGATGGGAGCTTCCTAACTTTGTTTCCTGATGTGAGTAACCTCTTGAGGCCAGCCTGCCTAGGGAGCTGAGAAGGTCCTGCAATTCATGGTGGACAGCAAGCTGAGCATGGGGCAGCTTACGTGCCTTGTATTCACAGGAGCACAGCCAGTAGGTCAAGTGAAGTGCTTATCCCTTTCTGCTTGCCACTTGCTAGGCCACATCCAGGATACAATATCCAGTTGTACTCCAGGACAAGGGAAATGTTGATGAGCTCAACGGAGAGCTACCAAGGTTGTCTCCAGAGATTTTTGCTTTGTGAGGAGAGGCAGAGGAACTGTGCCCACTCTTCTATGGAGAAGAGAAGACTTGGGGCAGCCCTTCCAGCACCTATGCGGAGGTTCTCAAGAGGGTGAAAGCCAGGTTCTTTACGATGTTGTGTGGTGGGAGGTCAAAAGGAAACAGCAGGTGTGAATTGAAGTCAGTGAGATCCATGTGTCTCTAAGATGTTTTTCACCATGAGGTCAAGTCAAGCAGTTGAATTTGCTGCCTGGAGAGTTTGTGCAGTCTTCTTCCATGGAGATTTTCAAAATCCAGCTGGACAAAGCCCCAAAGAAGCTGGTGCAATCTCATAGGTGACTCTGCTTTGAGCTGGAGGTCTCCTGAGGCTCTTTCCCACCTGAATTACCCTGTGGCTTTATGTTCTGCCCACAGAGAAGTTGTGGAGGTTTCTGAGCCAACTTACTTAGGACTGCATGTGGTCTGTCAGCAGGGGTTTACTTATTTTACTTGGAAAAACATAGCAAGCAGTCAAGCCAAGTTTAAGCAGCTCCGAAGTGGCAGGACCTTGTTTAATTATGCTGTTAAGATTGGAAGAACTGCTCTTCACCAGAGGCTCCCTGACCTACATCATGGTTTGCCATGTAGCAAAGACTGAAGGGCTCTTGAGGGTTTCAGTACTCTGCTTTGAGATGTAGTGTGGGATCTAAGGATGTTGAAGGAAATCACTTGGAGAAGGCCATGTCCTAATCACACCTTCTGAATGACCATCCCTAAATCCAGGACTGGAAGGTGGGGGAGTTGGAGGGGGGGGTGGGGAAGAAGTGCAGCTTTCTGGAGGAAGCTCAAATCTTCTTCTGTATTACCTTCTAAATCAGTTATTTATCTACATCAATTCTGTATTACCATCAAAATAGATTCAGAATGAGTCTGTTTCAAAACTACTGATCCTGGGGGTCACATGTGTGTCCCCCTCGTTCCTTGAATGAGCCTGGAGCTCATGAGAAGTCAAGGTGCTGACCTGGTGTCTGCAATCCTGTGGGAGGAGACTGGCAGTTTGTCAACACATGTGCATTGGGAAGTCATGTTTCCATGAGTCTCATTAATTATGAAGGTGTGCTAGTTAATTAAAATAGCTGAAATGGGCCAAGCTGGCTTCCCAGTTGATGACTTTCCTGAAAAGCAGGAAGGGTGGGATTATTCAAAGTCACTGATTTACAGATTTTCAGTGCTTGTGGTGGAAAATAGCAAGAACAAGGTACAAGCACTTTCCCATTTCACTCAAAAGTTGGAAACCTGTGGCTTTGGTTTTTTTTAAGGTACTGTACAATATCATCCTTACCCTGAATTGTTGTATTGAATAGGTGAAACCAGTATGAGACCTGGGAGGGGAAGGTGGGTAGATAAAGATTACAAATGACTTACTGAAGATGAAGCAGCAGACTCTCAGTAACACTGCCAGATCCAGTTTGCTGTTGATTTACTGTTACATTACTGTCCATACAGAACATTCTCTCCTCTTGCGGTAAACACGTAAGGATACTGTGAAATGAAAACTATGTACACTCAGTTTTTGTGCCTCTAGAGAAAGGACTCTGCTTTAGTGCTCTTCAGGACAGGGTATGGAACATGCCTCATTTTCTACAGATTGATTCCTGAGACATGAGAAACTGTCACTACCCCTGGGAAGATTTTGCATGTAGGTTTTTCACAACCAGAAGACTTCAGAGCAGCTACAGTATGCAATATGGGCTTGTTCTGTCAGAGTGGAGCATTTGTGGTTAGTTTTTAAGTTAGAGGTGTGTCTAATTTGTTTGGCAGATAGAGTATCTGTGTTTTAAGTATGCGAGTGTGGAGAAAGGCAGAAGGGAAGGGGAGAAGGGGCAAGATTGAAGTGGTTATTGAGAGATGAATCATCTTTTATGTGCAGATTTTGTCAGAATTTGTTTGGCAGATATCAAAGAAGAGAGAGGTAAGGACACAGGCGTAGGAGGGAGGCAGTGATCCTAGTGATGCTGGGGCAGGGAGCTCAGTTGTCTGTGTGGCAAAATGTGGCTTTCAGTCTGTTCCTCAGCAGTCAGTCCATAAACTACCTGGGCAGTTCAGTCCCAAGGCTTGTCAGTCATTTATATCTGCAATTTAATTGTTCTAATGCAGTCACTGCACACCCTTTTTCTAGGGAAGCTGTGAATAGAGAAATTATTTTCCTCATGGGCAACTTTGAGATGCCTTCAAAATATTTTCCAGTTCCGCAGTGCAGGTAACTCTCTAGGTTCTATTTTTTTGTTTTCAATCTTGATGAGTCTTGTGGAGATTTTTATTTAGTCCTTACAATCTACAGAAATAGCTTAACCTGATAATATCCAGTATGTTGAAGAAAAAGGTACAAAACCACATCCCCATCAAGTATAGCAGGGCTGTGAGTATCCCAGCCGCAAAGCCCCAGCTGTCCCGGGATATATGAAGGTGGTGTTGAGGTATTTTGCTCAAGAAAGCTAACTAAACAGACAGTAATTAATAAATTATGACACCTTTTGTTTTAAAAGACCTGTCATTTACCAAGAAAATAAGTTTTATGTTAAAAACAAATTCTGCTCACATTTTGTGTTCTGCTTTCTCATACACAGTTATGGCCAGGTCCAGGGTGTGAAAAAACTGAGTGATCTGCTGCACTGGCTTTTCCTAGGTATCTTTAGATGTGTATACATCTGTGGTAACAGTCCAAGAGTGGTTGAAATTCTGTATGTTTTAATTACATGATAAAACCATAGAATTGTGTCAGTTGGAGAAGACCATGAAGTCCAGTCATCAAACTACCAAGACTGGTGCCAAACCATGTCCCTTAGCACCACATCTCTCTGTCTTCTAAACACCTCCAGGGATGGCGATTCAACCACCCCCCTAGGGAGCCTGCAGTGGTGTTTGATAACCTCTCCAGTAAAGCATTTTCTTTTGATATCCAACCTAAACCTTCTCTAGTGCAACTTGAGGCTATTTCCTCTCATCCTATCACTTGTTACTAGGGAGGAGAGACCAGCACTTGCCTCACTACAACCTAATTTTGGGTAGTTGCAGAGAGTGAGGTTGTCTTCCTTCACACCCTCCATTTCTCCAGACTAAACAGCCCCTGTTACCTCAGCCACTACTCAAAAGACTGTTTTCCAGACCCTTCATCACCTTTGCTGCCCTTCTCTGGACCTGCTCCAGCATCTCAATGTCTTCCTTGTAGTGAAGGCCCCAAAAGTGAACTCTGTACTGAAGGTGTGACCTCACCAGTGGCAAGTGCAGGTGTAAAATCACTTCCCTGGTGCTGCTTTGTCACACTATTGTGGCTAGAGGTCAGGATACTCTTGGTCACCTGGGCACATGCTGGCTCATATTTGTCCAGCATGTCAATCAACACCACCAGATCTTTCTCTACTGGGCAGCTTTTCAGCCATTTAAAATTATCACAATGTTTTATAATTCTTTCATGATTTTTTTTTTTTTAAGTGCAAGGTATAATTCAAGGTTTTTTTTTTTTCTTTTTTAAATGTTAGAGGCTCATGAAGCAGTTAAAATATTTATATTTTTCTTCTAGACACATTTAATAGCTTCTGGGCTTCCAGCTTGTCAACTTGCATTAATCTAATCTTGTCATCTCTATAACAGAGGCAAAATAATTTTGCCTAAGAATAGTTCCAAAATTCCTGCAAATGCTGTTGGTACTGTGGCCACTTCCCATTTTACATAGTTTTTGTGTACTAGTTTTAGGATATGGGCTGGAATTGCCTCCTTTGACTTGGTTGTCTCCTCAACTTTGTCCTCTGCAGTGGACACCGGGTGTTGTACTCTAATTTTCAACACATTTCCTTGTAAGCTTTATTTTAAAGGGTGACACATGAGGACGTGGATGTGAGGACCTCACTGCTGTAATGCTTCTTCAGCTACCATTAAATGGTCTCTAACTTAATAAATCCTTGTGTTTATTAACTATTCTGCAGTTGTTAGACATGTTTGTAACTGACCCTGCTTTGCTTTGCTTAGAGTGTAATGGAGAGAGGTCGTCCTGAAGTGCTGTGACTAATAAGGTTAGAAAATAGGATGATACCTCAAATAAGCATGGTAGGAATCCTTACGCTGTGCTTCAATGAATTCTGGTGGTGGATTTTGAACAAAGGAGTAATTTCCCCGGGCAGCATAGATGTAAAATCTAGAACAAGTAGCTTTTTAGGAAAATAGTGAGTTTGAGCTTTTTATTTTTGCAACAGAAAGAGCTAGCAAAGGCAGCGCTGTACAGCAACTCTCCCTAGATTTTCAGAGGAGCCAAGAGAAATAAAAACTGTATAAAGCTGTATGCAGTAAACTGGCCTGTTGGTTGTTCTGTTACTTAAGCCTTAGGATGACTCCTCTTTGCTCAGAGTAAGTGCCATCTGCCCATGGAGTAATGAGAGTGAAGTACCAGCTGAAACCACCTGTGGTAGCCTTCATAAAGGGCTTAGTTCTGAACTGTGTCAGCCACCTCTGATGTTGCAGAGGACAGGCCTGTGCATGTTTCTCTTGCCATCTTGGCATTTATCATGTCATGCTTGTATCCCTAGGAAACTTTTAAGTCCTATTTCCACTGTGTGCAGCATTCCTGGTGTCTTATAAATCACAGTTTGGTTTTGAACCTTTGTGAAATCTACATATAAGCCAAATAAGTTTTTAGTGTAAGGTTCCAAAAAGTGAGAAAAGAAAGGCAGTGTCAGTGCTTTGAAGTACTATTGGAGTGTTCAAATATAGCTAATCATAACTATTGCTGGAGTCTCCTTCTCTGCAGAGATTCCAAACCTGTCTGGACAACATGATCCTGGGGAGTCTGCGGTGGGTGACCCTGTTTTAGCAGGGTGGTTGGACCCCCACTGCTCTGTTAAAGCAGCTTGGGAGTGAAGGGTAATCACCTGTAAAGCTGCATGTTTAAGAGGTGGGATTTCAGATACTCATCTAAACAAAGGAACAGACGATTAAATTTTGAAAGTAGATTTATAACGCATCGGGATAAGATTACTAAAATTGCATATTCACAGAATTTTATTTCTTCCTTTGTATTTGTGCTCAGGAAAAGCTTCACAAATGATTCTCTGCATTTATATTGTCACTGGAGTGTACTGCTACTACTACTTTAAAAATGTCTTACTTAGTCCTTGCAAAGAGCTTCAGTTCAGGAGGTCTGAAACACCCAGTGAGTGTTGGGCAGGAGGTGGCTTAAGGCCACGCTTCCTGCCTGGGTCTGTGTTTTTTATAAACCGCGTTCCTGTTCTGCTGTGTGGCTGAGGGGATCTCATGATGATGAGAGTGAATGTCACAAAACACAATCTGAAGCATGCATGTGCACTTGGCAGCAGTGGTTTCTCCCTGAAAGCTAATGGACCCAACTGAGAGACTTATGAATTCTATCGCTGCCCGGAGGAGAGGGATTGCTCCTCTTCTGAAGGTACATCCACTGCAGCAGGAAGCAGAGAGGGAGTTGCCAGCAGGTTGAGGGAGAAGATTCTGCCCTTCTGCTCTGCTCTGGTGAGACCTCAGCTGCAAAGCTGTGTCCAGCTGTGGCATCCTCAGCACCAGAGAAATGTGGACCTGTTAGAGTGGGTCGAGTGGAGGGCCATGAAAATGATCTGAGGGTTGGAACCTCTTTGCTATGAGGACACACTGAGAGAATTGCAGTTGTTCAACCTAGAGAAGAGGCCTTGTTGTGGCTTTTCAGCCCTTAAAGGGATCTATCTAAAAGATGGGAAGAGGCGTTCTAGCAGGGCCTGTCGTGACAAGACAAGGAGTGATGGTTTTAAACTAAAAGGGGGGGAAATTTAGACTAGATATAACCAAGGTATTTTTTTTAACATTGAGTGTGGTGAAATCATGGACCAAGTTGCCCAGAAAGGTGGTAGATGCCCCATCCCTGAAAATATTCCAGGTCAAGTTGGACAGGGCTCTGAGCAACCTGCTCTAGCAGAAGATATCCCTGTTCACTGCAGGAGGGTTGGATGAGATGACCTTGCAAGGTTCCTTCCAACCTAAACCATTCTGTGATTCTAGAAAAAGAAGGTATTACCGTGGGAGCTTCCAAATTACATTGTGGCGTAGAGTTTTTTGATAGAACATCCCTGTAGACTACTGGGCACAACAAAGTTAAAACCCCAAATCCAAACGCACCAAAGCCCACGCAATTGAACTGTGAAATTGCGTTTAACCCTCAGAAGAGAAGGTGTATTGGAAAATTACATTGGTTTGACCTTTGAGATGAAGTGGTGAAACATCCAGCCTTATCACTTTGGTAGCTTTGATCGTGCTGTGGGCGTCCATATTCCTTTGGAATGTGTCGCACAATTCCTTTTGAATACATAGCAACAGCACATCTATTTCTGTTCTGATTTTTAAGAAACGCACCAGACCTGTTCACTCCTGAGCATGTGGAATTCCCAGAAATGAGAGAGCAGGTCAAAGACTGTATTTTGTGGTAGTGTCGTAGCTTGGGAACTATGGAGTTAAAAATCCTTTAGGGACTAGAGGCGTCTAGGGGATGGACACAGGAAAGTGTAGAATTGCTACTTGATCCCATAATTCTGCTATCTGTAAGGTAATGACAAGGCCAACTCGTGCTCCTTTCCTCTCCCCCCTGCCTGCTATCTCTGGTGGGAGCTACTTATCTTGGTGAACATGTAAGGAGTGGGCTTGTTTGTGGCCTATGGGTGGCAGAGGTGCTGGGGTGGGGAGGAGAGGAGCACCTGGAATTCTAGATTAGTTTTGGGTTGGAGGAAGTTTTAAGGGGCTTGCCGTGGTCTGTTGTATATTTGCTGTAATTTTTCTGTATCTTTCTTTTCACATGTAATTCTGTGTTTCTTTCCAGTTCATTTGAGAGTCTCTCATTTTGTCTGCTCTTTAAAAGACCATGACAGGTGGAACATCCAAACCATTTTGGTTATTCCCTTGCATTCAGATGGAAAGCAGAGTCTGCCTCCCAGTGGAAGTACTTAGGAGGATTCTCTTAACAACTGGAAAATGATAGTAAGGATTTGGAGAGAGAAACTGTCAGTGGTGATAACAGGGCTGTTACTCCTCTGGTAGCCAAAGGTTAGGGGTAATGATGCTTTATTTTTAAGCAGATTTTTCTCATCCTCTGTGCATGGTTGTGTTGGTGTTGTTATTTTTTAAGTGCTTTTCAAATTTGTAGTTTAAAAATCCAGCAGTTTATGTGGGAAATCAATCTCTTTGTCTCTCTTTGACAGTTAATTTTTGTCTAGTAAAGTTACTCTGAGGTCTTCTCCAGTACTGTTATGTTTTCCATTAATTTCTTTGTTTCTCTTGTATGAGCATGGAAACATTTAATACATCACTTAAATGCTTTAATAACGGCTTGTGAGAAGGGATCTAACCAACTAGTGTATTGACAATATCTGATAAATCATGCCCAAAATGAGTAGGATGCTTGCTTGCTGTGAAGTGATGCTATACAGCAGGAAGAAAAGAGGGCAAAAGAACTAACAGTGCTGGGTTCTGTTACTGAGATAACCATTACTTTGTTAAATATTTAATCTGTCTTTTGTAAGTCAAAAAAATTGAACTTATTTAAGGAAAATAACTATTAAAATATTTTTGCACAGGAACATTTCTAAGATGAAGAATTGCAGTGGGCTTTGTGTTTTCCGCTGACTCTGTTTTTGTGAAGAGGTATTTGTGTCATAGGTAATGGTGGCTTTAGGAGTGCCTCCTGAAGTGTTGCTCCTGAGTTAGTGCTGAACCCATTTTGATTTAGTTTTATTTTTCACCTGTTAGCAAAGGTTTAAACTTCAGTTTGTATACCTGTGCAGCTGGACTGCATTGAATGTCCCATGGGTTTTTTTGGTAAAATAAAACTTTTTGTCTACTTTATGACTGTTACTTCATGTTTTAGAGCCTCATCAATATTACTGCCTTTGTTTTGGTAAAAAGTGTAGATTAATGAACTTTAGCCTAACCTGCAATATTTCATACACTTAAGGCACAGAAGTCTGTAGGTTGATGGCAAAATGAACATTTTAAACACTCACTCACCATTACCCTTGTCAGAAATAAGTGGATTTAACAAGGATGCATTTAAGAGAAAACAAAGGTCTTTGCTCTTGAGAAATGTCAACTGCCTCTGTCATGAGGTTTGTGTTTCTGTTCTCTGCTGTCACTAGCTGTGATTATTTTTCCCTTAATGTAAATGAACCTCCTAGGAGGAAAAGAAAATATTTAGGAAAGTCAGCATAGTTTTGAGCATAGTGGGGAATGAAAGCGACCTCTGGAGATCATTCAGTCCAATCCTCCTGCTAAAGTAGGGTCACTCGGAGCAGGCTGCCCAAGATTGCATTGTTTAGGTGGGTTTGGACCCTCTCCAGAGAAGCAGACTCCACAACCTCACTGTGCAGCGTGGTCCAGCACTCTGTCACCCTCATAGGAAAGAAGCTTGCCCACATGTTCAGATGGAACATTCTGTGTTCCAGTTTGTGCCTGTTGTGCCATATTCTGTCACTGGACACCACTGAGACGAGTCTGTTCCATCCTCTTGCTCTTCACCCTTTAGATATTGGTAAGCATTGATTAGGTCTTCTCTCAGTTGTCTCTTCTCCAGGGTAAACAGTCCCAAGTCTCTCAGCCTCTCCTTGTCAGAGAGATGTAGCAGTCCCCTCATCTTTGTAGCCTCCAATAGTTGTCTAAAATAAACTTCCAAATAAGTAACAGTAGGAAGTCTCTCCTTAGGGTGAAGCATAACTGCCTGGCTTCTTCCCTTTCCTCCTTCAGCCCGTGTTCCCTCTTTGTGGTGGCATTATGCCTGTCTATCCATGGTTACCCAGTTTGAGATAGCAGAAGAATAACTTCTTTTGTAGTGCTAATTTTCTGTTGGTTTAGGTGCCTGTAGAGACTCGCCCCGTGCTCGAGTAAATACCAAAGTTGATACAAAGGAAAATCCACCCTTCTGCCCTGAGGAGAGAGTTTAAACTGGATCAGCAAGCTAATCTGACTCATTCCTAGCCATGCAGGCATTCATGTGTTGGTACAAAGGAGGGAAAGAGACGGATTATGGTTTGGAGATGAACAGTCTGTTTTTATTAGCAGCCCAGCTTTAAATCTACTTGAGCCAAACTGAAACTGGACCCTCAGGCCATGCACTTCATGGGCAGCCTTGGCTGCCCCATGCTTACCTTGGGAACTGTTTTTTCCCAGGTCATGTTTCTTCTTTGGTGATGGTCTTCTGGTACTTCTCAGAAACACTCCTGTGCACAGAAGCACCTCAGTTGTCAGGACTAGAGTTCAGGAGTGGATTTGTTTATGCCAAAGCAACCTGGGGGGAGTTGTGTGAGCAGAACTGGGTATGCAGAGATGGCTCTGACAATCCGCATTTGTTATCCCCACCACAATGACTGGAAGCATTTAAAGAGCCTCAGCATTCTCCCAGGGATGTGTAAGAGGTGGGCGACAACTGTAGGCTCCAGGGCAATCTGAACAAGGTAGTTCAAAATCAGCCTCAGAGGGCTTGCAGAGCGGAGTTATTCTTATATTTAGAAACTTTGCATCCTTAATCAGTAGTGACTTTGGCCTCCCACTGTTCTTCATTCTGTGTAAACTAATAGCAGCTCACAGTGTGTAAGGGTGAAGAGGGTGAAGCCCAAGGAGAAACAGATACTTCTTGTACAGGACTTGGAGTGAGAGATCAAGGACTGGAGATGATGTGGGAATTAAGTTCAGTGTAGGTCTGTCTGCTTGAGAAAGCTTCATGGAAACCTTTAGCTCAGTAGGTCTGACTGTTACAGCCATGCAGTCTTGTTCTCCTAGACCTTTCTTATGGCAAAGGCTTTTTAATAGCCATTACAAACCCTGCATGGGCCACTGGAGCTCTTGAGGAAGGTCATGCTGCTATGTTGGTTTCCAGTGAGTGGTTGTAACACAAGTGTTGATGCATGGAGCACTTGCTTTCCTCTTTGTTGCAAGCAGTTGTCCTTTTGGACAGAGCTGTGGATCTGCTCCCAGGCCATTTTGGAACAGAGTTTCAGATCTGCCTAGTCAAAGAATTTTGTGGGTGTTGGAGAAGCATATGGAAGATCTTTGCTCTAGAAGTGATGCTGAGATCCAGGCACTAGTCTGGTGGCGTAGAGGACAGCCTAGAAAATAAGCAAACAGGGGACACAGCATTTACACTTGTGTGGAAACCACTGAGCTTGGGTGAGAGGGGACCACCAGGGTGATTGGGTGGGAGCCGGCCCCTGGGGAGGGACTGCTCCTGGGGCAGCAGCTCTCTGGGGAAGTGTTGGGAGGCTTGCTATGATGTGTCCTCATACTCACCTAGTAGTGCCATCAAATTCAGGGAAACCTGCCTAACACCAACTCTTCTCTGGGGACCAAAGAATTATTTCCACCATTCTCTAGGGCTTGTTGGAATCTCTATCCTCTCCGCTTCAGGAAATGTGTGAAAACGCTTCTGCTGTAGCAGCGAGGAGCATCCGTTTTCAAATACAGCTGCCTTAAATCCCTCTTCCACTTAGCTGGCTCTACCATGAGGATTCTTTCTTCAACATCTTTCATTACCTTAGGCCCTGCTTCACTTAATAGGGGATTTTCCTTGTGAAGTTGTTGCTTCTGTGTGTGTTTGATTTCCTTTTCTGTTTTAATCCACATAAGGACATGAGTATTTATAAATTAATAATAGTAATTTGGTTGTGTGTGGTTTTTTTTTTTTTTTAGACCTCTTTTTGTAAATTAAAACCTTTCGTACTGAAAGCAAGCGAAGAAATGTTGCCACTGGCAGCTTTTAGAGTACATTCTAGATCTAGTAGTAAAACCTGCTTGCTTGGGTTTGTTAATGGTACTTTTTAAATGCAGATGTAAATGAGTGAGGCTAATTTCTAATACAGTTAAAGTTTTGTATTACAGGTTTTGTTATGTTGCCTTGAGAACTCAGATAGTGGAGTTACCAGGCAGTACATGAAGTCACTCAATTGTTTTGTCCAATAAAGCCTAACCTTGTAACTCTCTTATCCTTTCTGTGAATATTAGTAAACTGAGATTTTTGCAAGATTCTTTGCGAAGAGAAGCTTAATGTGTGTTCCTGTGACTAAGTTGAGTGAAATGGGGTGGGTTTTTTGTGTGTGTGGATACTTTGATCTCTGGGGTTTGAGTGTGATTTTAAGTAGTAGGTGTGAAATGCTCGAAGTCGGGAAACAGGGCAGCTGCACATTAAGGGCACTTAGCTGGAGCTGCAAATAGTCAATCCATTGAAACTGTTCTCTGGAAAAGATTATCTGCTTGAGAGCTGAATAACTGTGTAAATAATAATGTTTGCAGACAGGTGCTAGGTACAGCATGTTTACATTTGCCACATTTTAAATGAATTTCTGGTGCAGGTTTTTCAGTGAGACCTATTTCCACAAAGGACAATAAATAAAACCCTGATATATAGTAGAGCAGAATCACTGTATGTAATGATGGCTGGGTTAAGTAATCCTTTTGAAAAACATCCAGGAATATTTATTACTCAGACTGAAATGTATTCTAAACATAGACGGATACACAAAGCCAGGTGTATTTTTCCACCCCAAATGGCAGAACCAGTGTTACACTGGAAGACACGGGAGTTACTGGTTTGTCAGGGAGCCAAGTGGCTGGAGCTGCAGGATTTAACTCATGCTCTTCTGGCCACCTTGATGATACTGCATTTCAGTACGACTCGTGACTGCTGTCTTGTATTCTGCTGGGCTTTATTTAACTTGGATGTAGAGAGTCTAAACTCTCTGAACTATTATTGTGCTGGGGCTTGCAAAGCACCTCTGGAGATCACCTAGTCCAACCCTCCTGCTAAAGCAGAGTCACCCAGAGCAGGCTGCCCAGCATGGATCCCAGGCAAGTTTGGAATCTCCCCAGAGGAGGAGACTCTGCAGCCTCTCTGAGCAGCCTAGTCCAGTGCACCTCACAGAACAGAATTTCTTCTTCATACTTATATGGAACCTCCTGGGTTCTAGTTTGTGCCTATTGCCCTTTGTTCTGTTGCTGGACACCACTGGAAAAGGTCTGGCCCTATCCTCTTGGCCTCTGCTCTTTAGCTGTGATAACCTTTGGTAAGGTCTCCTCTCAATCACCTCTTCTCCAGGCTAAACAGCCCCAGATCTCTCAGCATCTCTTCTCCCCAGAGAGATGCTCCAATTCCCTTGACATCTTTGTAGCCTCCACTGGACTCTGTCCAATAGTTCCCTGTCTTTCTTGAACTGGACACAATATTCCAGATGTGGCCTCTCTAGGGGAGAGTAGAGGGGGAGAACATCCTTAGACCTGCTGGTCACACTCTCTCAAATGTACAACATGAGACCGTTTACCTTCTTGTCTGCAAAAGCACGTGGCTGGCTCCTGGGGAGCTTGTTGCCCACCATCAGTCCCAGGTCCTTTCCTGTGGAGCTGCTTTCCAGCAGGTCACCCTCTAACCTGCACTGGTACAGGGTGGGGCTATTCCTTTCCAGGCACAAATCTTTATACTTGCCTTTGTTAAGCTCAGAGGATGAGCAAATGGTTTATGTATTTATGATAACAGACAAGTGAAAGAACAGATGATATTTCATAACTGCCATATTTAATGAGGCTTTTTTCCCTACAGATCCCTTGCCCGTGACAGCTTCTGTGGAGTAAACCAAGAAGGGAACTTCGTGCATCGGCTGCTGCACCTGTACCTGCCGCCATGAGAAGCTGCATGAGGTTCCTGCTTGTTACTTCCTGCTTTTATGGGGATGTAATTATTATAAGCCGGTCGATTGGTAAACACATTCCTTTAAGGATTTTTTTTCCCTTATTTAATAGAAGTTTTCTTCTAAAACTTAAGGATAAACAGTATTAGTATAAGTAGTGTATCAGGCCAAATCACTGATTACGTTCTAAGCAGGATCAGACCTGAAAACCCCTGGTTTACTTCCCCAGGCTCTTGAATTGAGTGTCCTGGCTACTTTGTCTTATCGAAAAACCATGTAATGTTTTATTTGTGGTCCTAGACTTTGGTCTTTGGTGGCTTCTTTGTGAAACCTATGTACTGAAGAGCTATTATCTGTGTATCACTCACACAGTTTGATCTACAATCATAGTCGCAGAATTGTTTCAATTGGAAAAGATTCTACCAAGCATGCTTCTAGACTGTGTCCCTCAGCACCACGTATGTTTGCCTTCTAAACATCTTCAGGAGGATTCAACCACTTCCCTGGGGAGTGTATTCCAGTGTCGAATGACTGTACAGTTATCAGGTTGGAAAAGACCCTTGAGTTCATCAGGTCCAACCATTAACCCTAATCTATCAAGTTCTCCACTAAATCATATCCCTGAGTGCCACCTCTAAATGACTTCTAAAGACCTCCAGGGATGGTGACTCAGCCACCTCTCTAGTCAGCCGATCCCAATGCTTGACTACCGTTTCAGTGAATAATTTTTTTTCCTAATGTCTGGTACAGCTTGAGTCTGTTCCTTCTTGTTCTATCACTAATTACCTGTGAGAAGAGACCAGGACCTACCTCTCTATATTGTCCTTCCAGGTAGTGGTAGAGGGTGATAAGGTCTCCCCTCAGCCTTCTCTTCCTCAGAGTAAACAATCCCAGTTCCTTCAGTTGCTCTTCATAAGACTTATTCTGTAGGCCCTGTACCAGCTTAGTTGCCATTTCAGAGAAGTTGCTTCTAATATCCAACCTAAACCTCCCCAGTACATCTAGAGGCCATTTCTTCTCATCCTGTCACTTGTTATTTGGGAGAAGAAACCAACCCCCACCTCACTACAGCCCCCTTTTAGGTGGCTGTAGAGGTTGAGACTTTGTCCCCTGAGCTTCCTTTTCCCCAGAATAAATGGTATTCTTGCACAAATAAGCAGCTCATTCCTCCAGGACCTTTCCTACATCAGAAGTTAAGGTACGAACACTTGATTTCTCCAAAACCCCGCCAGGGTTGTGTGCAACCAGGATACATTCACATTCTAGAAGAACCTGAGTGTTTACATCTAATACAGACCAGTAAGTTAAAGATCCTTTCATCTGTCTTTTAATTTTTGTCAGTAATTAAGCAGGAGTGACCCAAGAACAAAATCACGGTGTTGTAATGGCAGTGGACTTCCTCACAGTGTCATAATGTAACTAATACTAAAACTGCTTAGGATCCAGTTGCTCTCTGCTTTCCATTCTCTGCCCTGGAATGTTAGCTTTATTTACCCTCCTTTTATACTCAAATCAGTTGCATACTTCCAAAATTAGGGAGGTGAACACAATTTATATTTCAAACAAATTTTAAAGCCCCAGTAGAGTATTTCACACAGTCTTTCAGAGTTTTATTTTGCTTTTTAGTTTGTTAGTCTTTAAAGGTGGAATATAACCCACAAAACAGTGCATCCCTTTAATGTCTCTCAGATTTGATAGAACCTTGATAATTCCCCCAAAACTTTGTTTTCAAATCAGTTCTGCAAATTGATTATGTACTTTCATTTTGAAGTTTTAAAATGCCATGCACTAAAGGTTCAAAATAACAATTGTTAGAGAGAAAAATACGCATGCAGACACTGAATCTGAATGAGACCAATCTTTTTCTTGCACAGTGCTATTAAAACTGAGGGGTTGTTGAGGTTAAATGACCTTTTATTTAATCCCCTTCACCCCTAAGAACCAAAAAAACCCCCAACCAGTATAATGTTTGGAATTTACAGACAATGGTTATAAAGATTACTAGTTAACATAGCAAGTAGGTACTGAGTATTGTGTCCAGTTCTGGGCTCACCAGGTCAAGAGAAACAGGGAACTATTGGAGAGAGTCCATCAGAGGCTACAAAAATGATGAGGGACAGAAGCATCTCTCCCTGAAAAAAGCTGAGAGACCTGAAGCTATTCAGCCTGGATATGAGAAGACTGAGAGGGGATCTGATCAGTGCTTATCAATATCTAAAAGGCAAACAGCGAGAGGATACGGCCAGACTCTTCTCAGTAGTGCCCACTGACAGGACAAGGGGCAACAGGCACAAACTAGAACACAAGAGATTCCCTCTGAACGTGAGGAAAAACTTCTTTCCTGCAAGGGTGTTGGAGTCTTGGACCAGGCTGCCCAGAGAGGTTGTGGAGTCTACTTCTCTGGAGAGATTCCAAACCCACCTGTACCTTCCAATTCTGGTCAGCCTGCTCTGAGTAACCCTGCTTTAGCAGGGGTTTGGACTAGATGATCTCCAGAGGTCACTTCCAATCTGCACTATTCTTTGATCTGGTGTGGCTGGAGAAAATCTTTTAAATTTGCATGTAACAATTTCCAAAAAATACATGGTATTGCAATGCCATTTAACTAACAACTCAGGTTCTTTAGGTGTTCTGTATTTGGGTCCAAAGAAATAAAAATATCAGTAAGTACTGCACTCTATTAAATGGGGATGGAAAAGATTTTCCTCATGGATCTGTGTCGGATTTTGTTTTAGTTAGGAGTTAAGACTTATTCTAATTTTTGAAAAAAAAAAATCTACTGTGATGTGCATTGTCTGACATAGTTGAAAATAACCCTCTTGCCAACAGCTCTGGAGCTCACTGCTGACTTTTTCTCCTCTCTCTTTTCAGATTGTTTTGGATCCCAAACTGATCCATGCGTTCCAGCTCTCCCTTACAACCTTCACAGGCAGCCAAGATGAAGTTGAAGCATAACATCAACCCCGTTCTCCTACAGTTGATAAACTTAATAATCCTGGTGTACACCTTTGTAACCTACATTCCATGGTACATACTTTCAGGATCCAGGCAGGCTATAGCAAAAGCCAAGCAGGTTAAAGCCAGACCTGTGAATAACAAGCCTGGGGGTGCATACAGATCTGTGAACAGCCTGCATTGCTTAGCTTCAGTTTTATATCCTGGGTGTGATACACTCGACAAGGTTTTTAAATATGCTAAAACAAAATATAAGGACAGGAAACTCTTGGGAACACGTGAAATCCTTAAAGAGGAAGATGAAATCCAGCCATCAGGCAAGGTTTTTAAAAAGGTAAGTCGTTCTGCAGCTTGCTTTCAAGAATTATTTCAAAGTACGTTTGTTTTGCAATACATCCAGTCCAGGAAAGCAAATCATGGGAAAAAGTAAGTTTCTCTACTTAGATTAAATAGTTGTGAAAAAAGTTAAATTATCTGTTTCCTAATCTTTCATTACTTGTCTTTTAAAACAAATCTAAACTCTCTTGTTGCATTCTTGAGTGGATACCTTTTTTTTGGCTTCAGTTGAAGAAAAACCACAAGTATGTTTTAGGTATTTGGAATACTTAGCTAATGCTGTCACTAAATTCAATGCTTCCCTTTTAAGCGAGTTTAAAAAAATCTCCATTTGTGTCACTCTAACTATAAACAGATAAATACAGAAAAAGTAGTAGATGTCTCTGCTTTTATGTGCCTTTCTGGCAAACTAAACTGTAGATCTGTAGATTAAGGATTTGTGCTCTGAACTCAGAGTTGAAACAAACTATTTGTTAGGAAAAGTATTGCACAAGCTTCAACTGGAAAACTTTTTTTTTTGTCTTTCAATCTCCTTTAAGGTGAGCGAAGTTCTCTGCTAACCTGTAATCATAGTGTGGGCAGAGATGTGATTTTAGTATAAAACTCTGTTATTTCAAGGACTGACTTCCTGTAGTCTTTTAAATTCAGAATTGTGTTATCAGTTGGTATTTTGCAGCTGTTCAACAGCATGATCCAAGGACTGGAGCATCTTTTCTATGAAGATCTCCTGATAGAGGTGGGAGTTTTTCATCCTGGAGAAGAGAAAGAGAAGGCTCCAGGGATACCTCAGTGCAGCTTCTAGTGTTTGAAGGGGACCTAAAGGATAGTCAAAGGAAGACAAAGGCACGCAGGGACAGTATGAGGGGTAGTGGTTTCAAACTGGAAGAAGATCAATATAGATTAGACATTAGAAAGTAATTCTTCCCCATGAGGGTGGTGAGGCACTAGAACCGGTTGCCCAGAGACGTTGTGGAGGCTCAAAGTCTGGAGCTGTTCAAAGACCAAATGGATGGGGCCTTGAACAAGCTGGTCTAGTAGGAGGTGTCCCTGCCTATGACAGGGGGGTTGGAACTAGACGATCTTGAAGACCCAAACCATTCTACAGTACTATGATCTGGAAATGTAGCTTGCTGGAAGAAGCAAGTCAGGAATGCATGTCTCTGTATGCAAGTGTGTTAAAGATCTCTACTGCTGTATTAGTCGTTAACTACACGCTGTAAAGACAGTTTTTAGTTCAGATTAGTTTTCCTGCAGAAGAAGGATTTATTTTTTCATATAATAAAAGCTTCTTTAAATACTGCTAGGATTAGTTCTTCCGTAGGAGTTTAAAGAAGAATTCAGTTAAGATTACAATACATGAGTTATAGTCTGGTTTGGGTTGAAAGAGTCCTTTGAAGGTCATGTAGTCCAATCCCCCTTCAGTCAGCAGGGACATCTTCAACTAGAGCAGGTTGCTCAGAGCTGTCCAACCTGACCTGGAATGTTTCCAGGAATGGGGCTTCTACCACCTCTCTGAGCAACCTGAGGCATGTCTCACCACATAGCATGAAGAAAAAAACAAACTTCCTCAAATCTAGTCTAACATGGCAAAGTTTAGTTCTGTGAAATCTTTACAGCAGCTTTACCTTTTTTGTGAAACTTCCAGCTCTGGAGTTAGTAGTTCAGTGTGGAGGAAACACTGACTACAGCTAATCTTGCTTCATACGTATGTTTTTTCCTCAGTACCCTATAAATAAGAAGAAAGTTCATGCTGTGCAAAGTGGGCTTCTGAGCACAGCTCAGAATTTTGGCAGGTCATGATATGTGCTCTGGTTTTCAAACATCATTAGTAGTGTAAGGCTTAAGAATTTAGGAGTTCTAGTCTTTTCCATTATGCAAGCAAAATGTTCTCAGTATTGGAAAGCTGAAGAATGTTGGTGTTGACCCACTTAATTCCTTGTTTCCAAGTATTTAGAGTTCAAAATTACCTCGGTTAGGTAATTTCTTGTAAGCATAACCCAACAGCTTGTTCTGATCCGCTTCCATTCTATCCCTCAAAGTATTTTGTTCCAAGTTGTGACATTATCACTTATACCTACTTTTATGGTTTGATGTGTTTTCTACTTGGGTTTCTTAAAGCTTTATAGTCTGTTTTAGCAAGTGAGTAAAATGGGAAGATCTCACAAGATAACTTGTTGAATCCAGAATTTTTTTCCTTTTGATTTTTGTCTTTCATTGCCTTGTTCCTTCCAAGGGCAACTCTTTGAGGTTGATTTGGTGCACCACAATTTTCTTAGGTGTAATGTCTATAATTTCTGTATCTTACAGGAGCTGTAAAACTCAAAAGGGAGAAAAATCATTACTAAGAATTCAACATCATAATGAGAACAAATGAGTGATGTGTTTTTATGAGATCCTCTGCAAGCCAGGAGCAGATCTGAGTGTAAATCATGGGTCTGTGTACTGAATTGCATTACCTGTGCAAATTACGATGGGCTAGATTAGCCTTGTTAATGAAGTAAAACATATATAGATATACAGATAGATAGATATCAGAGTCTATTAGTAAGCTTCTGGTCCTTGGGAGATCAAAGTGTACCCACACTTCTAGCTGATTTTTTTTTTTTAAAGGCTAGACATTGAGCATCTTTAACATCATACAGTACATTAGTTTATTGAGAGCAATGCTATCATAGATAGTATCCTAAAAATTCAAGAAATGTTGTTCAGATTCATTTATTCCTGCAGAGGGGCAAAGCAGGCAGAAATTCAGATATATTAATAAAATATAGGAATTTGCTTCTACTTACTTTGCATTTTATGACATTTCACATGGAGTTAGTTTTTTCTTTTTCCTTCTGTAGTGCTTTTTAATACAGTGATGAAAGAAGATAATTAGTATGCATAAATATGTATTTACATCAAGATAAAAATAATGCTGAAAATGCTTCACAAAGATAAAATTAATTGGAAAAGATAATTAATTTAAGCAGGGCTCAAATTTTATGAGGCCCTAAATATGGGCCATTTTTTGGTTGATTATCTTCATTTTATATCATTTTATTGCAGATGGGCAAACCTTTGGAAATTCAGAGCTGATACTGAAACTTAGCGTGAAGTTGTGGGAAAGTGCTAGGCATGGAGGGTCATGGAGCAGTACAGAATAGCTTATATGGTGTTAGAAAATACAGGATGTTAGTATTTTATGGTAGGACTTCTCAAAAATATTCAACTGTAATCTGCACTTTCATGTAAAATAATACTAAAAATGGACATTGCAAATAATCTCCTTTGCATTAATTTTAATACACTTTTTACAAGGAAATAAATGTATTTAAGTAGTGAGAACTGGTTTCTGAACCGTAGTCAAGGTTCTCTTAGATATCAATGCTTATCAGTATCTAAAAGATGGGAGTCAAGAAGATGGGGCCAGACTCTTCTTGGTGGTGCCCAGTGACAAACTAGGATCCAGAAAGTTCCACTTGAACACGAGGGAAAAATTCAGCACCCTTACGGGCAAGTGTAATGGAGGGATTCAAAATTAATAATGAT
>WBNM01014505.1:21907-92641 GCA_013399055.1 Ramphastos sulfuratus | reverse complement strand
ACTTTTGCAATCATATAACACTAAANGCAATCATATAACACTAAATATCTGCGTACCTAAAACTAACAAAGGACAAGCTGTGAAATATCTGTCCACCAGGAGGCATTGAGATAAGGAAACAGCAACTCTTACAGAGACCCCGAGAGCTGGAGACATCAAGATAAGCAAGTGAAGACGCCTACAGAGACCCTGAAACTGGCCAGAACCAACCTAGCAGTTTGGGCTCAGTGATAAGCTATACAGCTCAACACATTTCACAACCAAGAGGGCAGCACAAGGAAGGCTATCACCTTCATCCCTAGGACCCCCGAGAACACCACCAGGGTAGCACCCACCTGTGTAAAAGATAAGGACCATGGTCAGGCAGACGTAAAACACCTCTCGGAAGTACTTTGTATATACATAAACTTTCCCTTGATCTCTCATGAATGTAATAAGCAACAACATATAAGCCACAGGGTTGGGACCCAGGGCGTGCATGCTCTTCGGTGGAGAGATCCCCTGTGCACCAGCGCGCTTAATAAACCTACCTGCTTTATAACCTTTTGGGTTATAAGGGTTTTTTCTCCACGTGTCATCATAGTGAGAGGTCCAAATCATGAATTGGAAAGGACAACTTAAACTGCTTCACTATATTGACTTGAAGACTTTCAGAGCATATCGAAATGCTGCAGTTATATAAATGAAAAATGACTGCATAAGTTGGCATGGTTGGCTTAGAAAAAATATTTTAGATTTTCAATTTATTTTTAAAATATGTTTTACAAATTCATTGTGATTTTGGTGGTACTTAAATAAATGATGTTTTTATCAATATTGCTAAATAGAGTTCTACATACCAAAGTTTAAAAGTTCTGTAGAAAAATCTGTTTCTGTTTTACTAGATCTAATATAGCCTTCAATTATCAAAGTAGCGTTTTCTTGTTATGTCTGTCTAGTACTTGTCTAGTATCTTAATTTAAAAAGAGTGATGAACTTGACACTAAGTTACAGTTGCATGATTCTTTCGTTTCTAATTTATTTATTTATTATGTTCATTTTCTGGAGGGAGACCAGTGCTTTTGCCAAACAGGAAAAATAATTACATTATTTGATTGATTGCCGCATATTAGCTGTGCTAGGAGCTCACTGGCATAGCATTTAATATCTATTGGATTAAGAAAGTGTAACTTCTCTAAAGGTATGACTAATCTGAATAAGCTTTTAAGGATAAGATCTGTATCGTAAAAACAAGGTGGATTTCTGAAGTTGCTATTTACAGAAATTATTGCAGTCTTTCTGACATTGCCTATTCCCAGTGTCTGCGATTTCAACCTAGCACAGAACTGAGTGGGAGGGAGATTGTCCTCTTGGCAGGAAGAAAGTTACTCTATTAGGACCACACAGTGAAAATTTCAAATTATCTAAAGCAATCACAATTCTATAGAAATGATAGTGGGAGGATTAGAATCTTACTTGAGGGTGTGAGTTGTATGCCAATTTGGAACTCTTAACAAGGAAACTAATGTAAAGTAATTGCAGTGATAGAAATAGGCAATTGAAGGAAAGAAATGAATGCATATGCAGGGAAAGAACTCTTCCTCTATAATTTTCAGTTTCCAAAAACTAAGGACAACCTGATGGAAATTAGCAGAGTTTTTTTCACAGGGGAGCATTCTTTGTCTGGGTGTTGAAATGTGTCTGCTGGGATTCTCTCTGGTACTTCAATGGTGTGGATCTCCCTCCCTAAAACCAATTACTCGCCTAACTCTTAATTTTGCTGGGAGATAAATTGCCACATCAGAGCTCTCATCAGTAAAAGCTTTCAACCCAAAGATGAGCTTGCAGCATGTTCTGTTGATGTGGCTCAGCAGATCTATTCAGAGACACAGACTCGTCTACATGAAGTACGTGTCATCTTCTAATTAGCCTTGCGATACTCACTGTTCATTCCTGGCTGCATATGTAACTGTACAACATTGTGCCAGCAAGCCACTCCCAGCTGACTTCTCTCAGTGCCATATGCTTTCCGTGAATACATTTCTCCACAGTGTTTAAAGCATGGCTCTTTTTTATTAAGGTATTTCATTTGCTTGCTGCAGCACTGAGTGAGATGGGTAGCAGTTGTATTTCAGTCACTTAAGGCTATACATGAGGTGAGGTAACAGCAAGACTAGGAACAGTTGCTGGTATCAGTAGTAACAACTTCAATACTATGAAGTACTTTTTCATTGAAGCATGAGTTATTTAATCTATTGTTATTCTATGTAGCAATGAATCTAAAAGGCAGAGAAAAAAAATATATTTGTCCTTGAGAAGAAATAAATTACGCATTCACACTTCTGTAACAGTGACTTCAGCAAGCCTTTGTGATTTTTTTGTATATCAAAAGCCGTGTCCAAGCTCTGTA
Organism: Ramphastos sulfuratus; assembly: GCA_013399055.1. Classification (NCBI taxonomy): domain Eukaryota; kingdom Metazoa; phylum Chordata; class Aves; order Piciformes; family Ramphastidae; genus Ramphastos; species Ramphastos sulfuratus. Next base: position 90,252 of record WBNM01014505.1, on the reverse strand, counting down.
AGGTATCAGAACCTCCACCTTCTGCTTCCAGGTGTATGCACTGCAATTCTGCCTGATTGCAGGCAAGTCGTTTGACAGTTTTGCATCCCTGTTTATTTTTAGTTTGTGTTAGTAATCCTTAGGATAGAGATTATCTTTTATTAAGTGCATGCACTTTGCCTTGTAGAAAGTGTTGAGTCTCAGTTAGATTCCTAGATGCTGCCTAAAAATCTATGTGTTTTGGGAAAATGTCCACTTGGAGAATAATGTGGCTTTGTAGTCTGTTCCAGATGAACTGATGGAGGATTCATAGATTCATAGAATGGTTTGGGGTGGAAGGGATCTTAAAGATCAATTAGTTCCAACCCCCCTGGCACTGACAGGGACGCCTTCCGCTTGACCAGATTGCTCAAGGCCTTATCCAACCTGGCCTTGAACACCTTCAGAGATGGGGGCATGCACAGTCTCCCTGGGCAACCTGTTCCTCTGTCTCACCACCCTCACTGTAAAGAATTTCTTTCTAATATCCAGTTTAATCTGCTCTCGTCAAGCATCAATCCATTCCCTCTCATCCTATCACTACTAGCCTTTGTAAAAGTCCATTGCTGGATTTCTTGTAGGCCCCCTTCAGGCATTAGAAAGCTGCTACAGAGTCACCCTGGAGCCTTCTTTTCTCCAGGCTGAACAGCCCTAACTCTCATAGCCTGTCCTCATATAATAGAAGTTCTCCAGCCCTTTGATCATCTTCATGGCCTTCTTCTGGACCAGCTCCAGCAGTTCAATGCCCTTCTTGTGCTGGGGGCAGCAGAACTGGATGCAGTACTCCAGGTAGGGTCTCACAAGAGCAGAGTAGATGAGGAGAATCGCCTTCCTCATCCTGCTGGTCACACTTTTGATGCAGACCAGGACATGGTTGGCCTTCTGGGCTGCAAGCACACGTTGCTAGCTCATGTTGAATCTTTTGTCAGCTGACATCTCCAAGTCATTCTCAAGACTGCTTTTAAGCCACTTCTAACCCAGCCCATATTTGTGCTTGGTGTAGTTCCTTGCAATTGGCCTGTCCAGATCCCTCTGGATGGCATACTGTCCCTCCAGCATGTCAACCAAACCACACAGCTTGGCATCATCCGCAAACTTGCTGAGAGTGCACTCAATTCTACTGAACCTTGAGGGAAGCCACTAGTCACTGGTCTGCATTTGGACATTGAGCTGTTGACCGCAACTCTCTGAGCGTGACCATCCAGACAGTTCCTTATCCAGCCAATGGTCCACCCCTCAAGTCCATGCTTTTCCAATTTGGTTACCAGGACATCACGCAGGACAGTGTCAAATGCATTACACAAGTCCAGGCAAATTACATCAGTTGCTCTTCTCTTACCCACTGATGGCGTAACTCCATCATAGAAAGCCACCAAGTTCATCAGGCACGTTTCACTCTTGGTGAAGCCATGTTGGTTACGAACAATCACCTGTTCTTAATTTTTCATATGCCTTAGTAAAAGCCTTCAGAAGGATTTGCTCACGATCTTGCCAGGCACAGAGGTGAGACTGACTGGCTTATAGTTTCCACAGTCTTCCTTTTTTCCCCTTTTGAAGATGGATGTTATGCTTCCCTTTTTCCATTCAGCACGGACTTCACCAGATTGCCATGACTTTTCAAATATGATGAACAGTGATTTGGCAACTTCATCTGCCAGTTCCCTCAGGAGCCATGGATGGATCTCACCAGGCCCCATGGATTTGTGCACCTTCAAGTTCTTTACACGGTCTCAAACCTGCTCGTCACTTACATTGGGTGGATCTTCCTTTTCCCACTCCCAACCTTTGTTTTCTGGAGCTCGAGCAGTGCAGCTAGAGCCTTTGCCTGTAAACACTGAGGCAAAGTAGCCTTCTGAATATCTGTCATGACCAGGTTTCCATTTTCCTTTTGGAGAGGTCTTACACCTTCCCTAGCCTTTTTTTCACTGATGTACCTGAAGAAATTCTTCTTACTCTCTTTTATGTTCCTAGCCAAGTTTAATTCTGTCTGTGCTTTTGCTTTCCTAACTGATCCCTGGATGCTCAGAGAACTTCTTTGCAGTCCTCCCGCATGGCCCACTCTTGCTTCCATTGCTTATAGACTCATTTTTTGCCCAAATAAGTCCAGGAGCACCTTGTTTGTCCATGCCAGTCTCCTGGCACTTTTACCTGCCTTCTTCCTTCCTGGGATACACTGCTTCTGAGCTTGGGTGTTGAGTGTGGTGAAAGCTCAGTGAATGCAGTGAAAACACTCCTTCTCATCCTTTGTGCCTGGTTTTCAGTTTTAAATGTAGCACATTTTGATCACTGCATCATTGAGTTTGCCAAGTGTTGCCTTTGCTGTCTTGGACTTTGTTATATCAGGATGTCAGAGAGGATCAACATTTCCTGAAACTTTGCCCTACTGGGAGATGTGGTGATTCTGTGGTCTTTCAAATTTTAATGTTAGGCTTGAAAGCAAAGAAACTGCGTTTCACTGGATTTATGCTGTATGTTTATTATTGCAGCCTTTTGGGAAGTTGTGCTTAGCTGTCAATGTAGCTTATCATTGATTGTTATGGAAGAGTCATAAGAGTTGTATGCATTCACATTTGGCTTAGGTACATGTTTGTTTAGCCCAGACCTCCAAACTTGCCAAAGCCCAAATGTGAAATGTGATGAATATGGTAAAGACCAGACTGGTGAGGAGAAAAAAACAAAACAAAACTAAACAGAAAAAAGCTATTCATGCAGAAAACTAAAATTTTGCCTGTGTTTAGTATAATAGAATATTGCCATGTGTTTATTATGCTGTATTTGTGATGTGTTGGCAGTTTTTAGTTTCTTCTGATCTTTCAGCTGGTTATTCTGCCTGTCCCTACAAGGCATATGGTGAAATCATGCTACCTCTGTTTTTGTGAGTGGCATGATGGCATGGCTGGCATTTGTATTCTGCTGCATGTGCGTTTCCAACCAAAATGACTAGGGACCACTTTGAGTGATCACTGCTGGGAATGGTCTTCAGAGAGGAGTTCCCAGGGCTGGATTTATGCTAAATAAACAGAGGCCATGGGGGGAAAACTGTGATTCATTAGGACCCCTGATTTAGGTTAAAGTGATAAAAATAGCTGCAGGACATCTTAAATTAGTTTTAAAATTAGAAAAGAGAAGAAATCCAATCCAGGGTATTTTGTAAATTGTCCACTTTTCTTTTTAGAGTCCCCTGCCTTACTCTCTTCTGTTCAGTAATAACTAGGTATATAATCCAAAGAAATAGCTGAAAAGATTCAGCTGTTACAGATTCAGGTTCTGTAAACATGGACTTTCTTGGGCAGTGCTACTATGTTTATCTTCTCTGATCTACCAAGACATGTTTCTGCGAGTTTTCGAGTTTTAGTCCCGTTTTGGGCAAGATGCAGGAAACAGAAGCAAAATACCAGAAAACCCTTCTAGATACATATATTACAGGTAAACTTAACCACATTGTTCACTACAATTGCTTTAGTTAGTCATGAAAATATTCCATAACAGACTAGTGAATGTGTGTGTTGTATGTTTTATGTAAAGAAGACAATTATTTGACTCTTACCCATATGCAATTAACCAGGATGTTATGGACGTGAATTTTTCAGTCTCACACATTGGCAGAGTTACGATGGCTCCACTTTCTTCAAATAATCCATATTTAAAAGATATACTTCATGTTTAACTTTGCAGATCCAGAATGCTAATGATGTGCTAATAGCACCGCTGGAGAAGTTTCGTAAAGAGCAAATAGGAGCAGCAAAAGTAAGTGGCTGTGGAAACAGTTCTTTTTCATGTCATGTTTATTTATCAGTGTGTTTTGAAGGCTGAACTGAAAACAGGCATTTTGTATTCAAACATGCTCGATGCCATTTTCAGTAATGTGTCAGTAAGTAATACAGAATTCTTTGCTTTCAGAGAGGGACATAACTTAAAGATGGAGTTTAAAGACTGATTATATGCATAAGATATTGCTCTTGCTACTGTTGCACATCCTTACCATCTGGAGTTCTGTTGATCTTCTAATGTCGGCATCATTTGCGTTATGTTGCATGTTGGGTTAAGCCAGAATCTCACTGAGGGTTCAAACATCTGCTGTGGATGTAGTGGCCCTCAAGTGTCTGTTTTATAAAGACCAAAAAACAATCCATGTGGCATACTCTCCATCTCTGCTTTCCCTCTCCGCTTTACATGGCTAATGCAGTGCAGCGATTCATAGTGCAGTGATTCATATTCATTTTGCCAGAGTATTCATGTTCATATTGTCCAGAGATTTTCTCATCATAGTGCTCCAGTTGTTGATTTTAGCCAGTTCTTTGGTGATGTCTTACAACTGTGTTAGAGAAACAGTGCAGGTTGTCTATACAAGGGTTCAGTAGTCAGCCCAGGAAGCCAGATGTGCTGGGGAATAAGATGCTAGAATTTAGTTTTAGTCTAGAAGAGCAATTTTCTGTCTGATCCTAGAGTCTTAAGTGGTTTATCAGTGATTGCTTTGATCACAATCTCAGAGAGATGCATAAAGGCTGTGGTAGTGAATTAGAATGATGGTTAGTAACAATTCCTTCCATCTACATAAATATGCTAGTTCTGAGGTATTTTGAGTCTTGTACGAGTGCTCATAAACTTTTCTGGGATTTTTTCCATTTGCAAGGTTAACCGGATACAAAAAAAAATTCCCTTTGATGTTGTAGCTGAGGTTGTGCTGTGCTCAACCTCAGAAAAAGAGCAGAGCTATTGGAAGGAGGGACCAAAGGTTTATACTTTTTGTACTGCTATTGTGGATGTGTAGTAAACAGATGAGACTGCTTCCGCACAGGAACTAAGCAAATGTTTGATGAGAATTTTTACTGTGAACTTGAGGTCAGATTACTCTGAAATGGATGTTCTTTACCCTCTTACTTGATATGTTTTTGTGTACAACTGCATTCTTCTCTTGTCCCACCCCTATGTTGCTATGAGGTGCAGGGCTGAGAGTTTATTTACCATGTTTGCTACATAAATCAGAATTCAATCTCAGCACAAAGTTATTTTTAGTTTTTAGTAGGTTTTTGTTGCATCGTTCGATTGTTTCACCAGTTCGTTTCATATTCCTGTACTTTACAGGATACCATTTTTATCTGCAGAGAACCCTGCAGAAAGCCTAACCTGCCATACTATTAACTGTCCTGGTACATCCAGGAGACAATGCACAGGTGGTTCACAGGAGTCTCTGCAGAACTATATAAGACACTCATATCTCCTTTGAATGTATAACTCAGTAGATGTCAACACATATTTAATGATCTAGTTGAAGATGAATCTTTTGAGTTTTGAATCAGCAAGTATTTAACATTAAAGGCAGAGTGCTACACAACAATCCTCTATGTTCAGTGTATCACAATGGCTTCTTTTCCATATCCCTTCCACACAAAATATGGGCATTTGCCCATTTTATGTAATTTATATAATTTATGTAATTGAAGGAGTGATCCTGGAGGTACTGGTGGATAACAGCTGAACATGAGAAAGCAGTGTGCCCAGGTGGCCAGGAAAGCCGATGGCATCCTGACCTGTGTCAGGAACAGTGTGGCTGAGGGAGCTGGGGGTGTGCAGCCTGGAAAAGAGGAGACTCAAGGATGACCTCATTGCTGTCTACAACTACCTGGAAGGAGGTTGTAGCCAGGTGGGGTTTGGTCTCTTCTCCCAGGCACTCAACAACAGAACAAGGGGACACAGTCTCAAGTTTTGCTGGGGTGGGTCTAGGCTGGATATTAGGAGGAAGTTCTTGACAGAGAGAGTGATTGGCATTGGAACAGGCTGCCCAGGGAGGTGGTGGAGTCACCATCCCTGGAGGTGTTCCAGAAAAGACTGGATGAGGCACTTAGTGCCATGGTCTAGTTGATTGGCTAGGGCTGGGTGATAGGTTGGACTGGATGATCTTGGAGGTCTCTTCCAACCTGGTTGATTCTATGATTCTCTGATCTTTTTGAATTGCCTGTGGTGTCAGGAGAAGAGCCTGGATCACCTGACTGTTATTCCAGTGTCTAATGCATTTTATTATTCAGCTCTATGTGTGTTCTGGGCAGTCTAGGATACTGGCTTAACACAGTGATACCATATGAAGGGCTCTCCCAGCTCACTATTTCATCAAATGTCAGGTATTGTCTTATCAATGTCAGATACCTTCTTTTGTTGCACTATTCAAGAAGTTCAGCTGTCAAGTTAAAAACAAATTCCGTTTGCCTGCGTAACCCAGAACTCAATACAAATATTTGCCTCTGAATTTATTTTTATCAGCAGAAGCAATTGCAGTTGGCTTTTAACTACATGGAATCAACATAAATCAGCGAGAGATTAATTACATTTAATGCAGATTTTATAGTAATTTCAAAACAGCAGTATGTGATCTAGGAACAATGAGACCAATATGAAGTAAAGTTGAAATTTAGGCTTTCTGAAACTCATTGTTCGTAAAGTAGAGAAACATAGTGAGATTGCTTACTTCTGTTCACAAGGCTCAACATTTGAGCATTTATGAACTCTTGTAAGTATGGTTATGAGTGGAGCATGCTAGTTCTTTATCTGCAGTTAATGAGGGTTTGCACAGGGATTGGGCATTTTGCACTCTGGGGTAATCTGAACCGATACCCAAACAAAAAAATGTAAATGCTTTCTTATTGCTTGGATTTCTGCAGCAAGATTCAGAGGACACTGAGAATGTCACCTTTTATTCAGGGTCTTTTCTAAACACACGAGCTGCATGGATCGTGTGTCAGTTGGAGTTTTCTGCTCTGAAATAATCATGTTTGAGCTGTTTTGATTTTTTGAGGTTTTCTTCCCCAAGTAGTAACTTAGAAAAATGTGTAAAGTTGTATTCTTATTAAAACCAAACTTTATCCTATTCCTCTATCATCCCTCTCCTCCCCAAAACCCCACAAACTACTCTGTATACGTGTATGCAGAATCTGCAGGTTAGTTGAAAGTTGTAATATGTTTCTAGAGCTATGAATTTACAATTAATTCACATCACAACATCTTATGGACTGCCATACTAAGAGATTAGGTATAGTTGCATAAGGTTAATTGTATATGCCTTTTGCACTGGAAATTTTGGCAGTAGCTGGATATGCAAGCAGCTGGTCTTCATGATCAGCCTTATGTTGTGAGAGCATATTTTATAAGCAATGTTGAATATTGGATTCTCTTGTCTAATTGGACTTTAAAATTATACATTTTCCTATCTAGTTAATTTCCAAAATTTTCTGAACGAACAAAAAGTATTAGTCATATTACCAGCATTATTATAAGAGTGCACTTAAAAGTGGTTAATGGGCTTTTTTCTTTTTTTTTCCCTGAAACACCTGATAAAAATCATCTGGAGATAAAAACAAGCACTCCCCACTACTATCCTGTCACACACACAGGAGGGGGGAAAACAAAAAAGAGAGAGAGAGAAATTTTTTTTTACTATCATGATGAACTAAGATTATTCTGTTATGTTTGATACAGACAATGAGAGTATTTTATTTAAATACTCTTTCTTTATTTATTTTTAATTTATAGTTATATTAAATACTCTTTATTTAAATTTATATTTATATTAAATACTCTTTATTTAAAGTTATATTTATATTAAATAATCTTTCTTACTTTCTTTTTATTTAAATACTCTTTCTTACTTTCTTTAAAACTATATCAAGCTGAAAAACTGTGATCACAGAAATCAAAGAGAATATGGATAACATATATCCCTGTTGTAACAAAGCTATATTTCAAATACAAGGACAGCATAAACCCAGAGTGCAAAGTTCAAGTGTTTTTGTAATGTCACAAGAACAGCATTAAAGACAAATTCTTCACATGCACTTTAAAAACCTGAGGGTACCAAACAAATCTGAGAAACAGTCCCCATAAAACATTAGTGTTTGTAATCAAACCAGCAATACACAAATCTACATCACTTGCTCTTCTCAATTTATACTACTCGCTCTTCTGTTTTTATTGCACATACTTCAGTTCTTCCTTTTCTGTACACACTCAGTTTAAATAAAGCTGAGTTCTCTCTAGAGACTACACAAACTGAGCTCTGTGTTGGATAGCCTGTTGATTTACTCCATCTGAGCTGAAAAAAATGACCTCTGCAATTACTGTAGAAACGCAAGCAAGAGCTGGGTGAGGTAACTGGGAAAGGATTTCAGGCACGAAGCGTTTTGCCTTATTTGGTAAATGTGGTTTGCAAGTCCCCAGCTGGTAACTTTGGTGAGATCATTGTGTGATGTGTTATGTACAATAAGGCCAAACTTTCATGTTTCTTTTTATCCATCGAGTACAGTACTTAGCAATATTTGTTCCAATGTTCATTGACCTTTAGTACAAATTAAATGAGATCAAAGACAACAGAAGCAATTTTATTTTTAAGACTTCAGAGGAGAGTTTAATTTCTTCCTTACAGTTCCATCTGTTTGTTTCATAAAATTATTTCTTTTGTCCAGGAAGATTATTTTTTATTATTCATGTTCATTCATTGATTAGAATCTGTCAATTCCTTTCTACTTGGGAAACAAATTCATGTTCACTGCTGAGATTAATTTTCTTGCATCTATGTTCACATCTATATTCATGTGATGTAGGCATTCAGTGTCCCTGTTTTTATTTGGATTGTCTGGAAATTGAGTAGCACAAAACAAACAAACAAAAAATCTAAATTTTTTAGTCTATCAGAAAGTTGATAAAGGCTAATTTTAGATAAGTATCTAAGATCAGTTACAAATGCTAGAATGTGTCCATTTTGTGGACTGATTTCCTTGCTATCAAATTGTAGCACTTGATGTCCTTTAAGTGAGAAAAATGCATGTCCTCACTCTAGTAGTTATGCTAAAAGGTGTTTCATTACAAGCAGCATCTGTAACTCGAGGTTTGGTGCTTGTGTCTGCTAGTTTTGGGGTATTTTAAAGTCTATCTGAACCATAGAAGGGAGGGAGCGAGCAAAAGAAAGCAAAACTAGAAGCCAGGCCAGGGAAAATGATCGTTAAATGTTTTGAGTTAAAATGCAACAGTTTCCCAAAAATGGTTATCTAGCAAGGTTACCTGATACCCTCTTTTGGTAATATAACTTACTCTGTAGGCAAGGAAATGCAGCAGATCAAACTTATTTCTATTTCAGCAAAGCCTTTAAACCACTTTACGTGAGACATTATAATTTGTTTCAGATGGGGGTTAATATATGAAACTTGACCTGCCTAAGGAACTTGCTAGTGGGGAAAGTGAGTTTTATTGATGGCAGAGATTGTCTGGTTAGAGAGAAGTTACTAATTAGAAGATCTCAAGGGACAATTTGAGATTGGTCTGTTTTACTTTCAGTAATGACCAGGTGAAAAATAAAATAAGGTGCTGACGTAGTTGGGGTTGGCATAGGTTAGGGGTATTGCAAAGATAGAGGAGAAAGATTGGAAGATTGGGATGAAAGTATAGGATGAAATAATTGAACATGAGGAACTGAGGCTACTCAACGGCCATGACACAGCTGCAAATGAAAAATAACTCCTGTACCAACAAACAAGTCAAGTGGCAATCTTTTAGATATTGCAGGCTTTTGGAGATCACTCTCTGGCAGGTAGAAAAATACAGATTTTCTTTAGCTTTTCTTCTAGTTAATCAAAACCCTGAGATCTGACTAAGTTTGTGAACTGCAAAATAGTTGCAAATTGCAGTTATAAATGCATTTAATTCCAAGGTGTTGGTCCTAGATAGTTTTTTTCTCAGAAATAATTCAGAATATACTATCTGATCTGATATTTGAACTATTATTGACAGATGCAAGAACTGAGAAATTAGGAGGCTAAACTTAAAAGAAGAACTAGTTTCATAATGGTAAATTTTGTTTATGACAGTTTTGAGAAAAGCCGGAAATTCGAATACTTCTTCAGATTAAATATTGCCTGAAAAGTTTGTTACTTCATCTTCATTTTTGCTATCTGGATTTCAGTCACTCTGTATAGAGTATTCTGTGAATTGACCCAGATTCTTAAACATGGAGTAGGTGGATTGCTGCTTTATCAGCTACAGCTGTCTACTTTTCCCTTTGTAATTTGTATTCAACAAAAATTTATAATATAAAAAAATATTTTAAAATTAGATCAAATGTATTTTCACTTTAAAATAAACCTATTCAAGTGAATGTATGGAAATAGACAGCAGTGAAAAGAATTCCATCAATTTGATAATACCTGTTAAAATTGGAATTTTTAAAGTAGAAACTCATAGAATCAGTCAAGGTTGGAAGGGACCACAAGGATCATCTAGTTCCAACACCCCTGCCATGGGCAGGGACACCCTACCCTAGATCAAGCTGCCCAGAGCCTCATCCAGCCTGGCCTTAAACACCTCCAGGGATGGGGCCTCAACCACCTCCTTGGGCAACCCATTCCAGGCTCTCACCACTCTCATGCTGAACAACTTCCTCCTCACATCCAGTCTGAATCTCCCCACCTCCAACTTTTCTCCATTCCCCCTAGTCCTGACACTACCTGAGAGCCTAAAAAGTCCCTCCTCAGCTTTTTTTTTGTAGGCCCCCTTCAGATACTGCAAGGCGACAAGAAGGTCACCTGGGAGCCTCCTCTTCTCCAGACTGAACAGCCTCAACTCTTTCAGTCTGTCCTCATAGCAGAGCTGCTCCAGCCCTCTGAGCATCCTTGTGGCCCTCCTCCAGACAAACTCCAGCATGTCCACATCCCTCTTGGAATAGGGGCTCCAGAACTGGATGCAGTGCTCCAGGTGGGGTCTCACCAGAGCGGAGTGGAGGGGGAGAATCACCTCCCTCGCCCTGCTGGCCACACTTCTCTTGATGCAGCCCAGGCTCTGGTTGGCTTTCTGGGCTGCAAGTGCGCACTGCTGGCTCATGTTGAGCTTATTGTCCACTAGCACCTGCAAGTCCCTCTCCTCAGGGCTGCTCTCCAGCCAGTCACTGCCTAGCCTGTATTTGTGCTTGGGATTGCCTCAATGCAGCTGCAGGACCTTGCACTTGGTCTTGTTGAACCTGATGAGGTTGGTTTGTGCCCACCTTTCCAGCCTGTCCAGGTCCCTCTAGATGGATCCCTTCCCTCCAGCATGTCTGCTGCACCACACAGCTTGGTGTTGTTAGCAAACTTGCTGAGGCTGCACTCAGTGCCTCTGTCCGTGGCACCGACAACGATGTTGAACAAGACTGGTCCCAGGACTGATCCCTGAGGGACTCCATTTGTCATTGGCCTCCACTGGGACATGGAGCCATTGACAGCCACTCTTTGGGTGCAGCCATCAAGCCAGTTCTTTATACATCTAGTGGTCCACCCATCAAACCCATGTCTCACCAGCTTGGAGACCAGGATGTGGTGTGGGACAGTGTCAAAGGCTTTGCTCAGGTTCAGATAAATGACATCAGTTGCTCACCCCTCATCTATTAATGTTGTGACCTGTTTGTATATGCAAATAATTGTAGTGCTGCAGTATGACTGGCTTCCTTTATGCTTCTGTATGCAAAATATTTGGGAAGTTTCAAAAATAGTGCTGAAATGCCCAGTGTGCACACACTTCATCTTTTCATGCAGCTATATTTTCCTCTGGGGAAAGCCAAACAATTAAGCTGGGTGATATCTCTGGCTGAACACCTGGACCCAGAGGTTTTTTGAAGTGACCTAATCTACTTGGGACAGCTCTTGTCATTCTGCAAATACAACAAAATTATTTTCTCATTGCAGTTTACTTTAGTTCAATAACTGTTCAATTCAAAGTAAAAAAACTTTTAGGAAGTTGAAAAGGAAAAAAAGAAGAAAAATCTTAAAAGCTTCTTTTACTTCTATGGCATTCCTTAAGAAACAAGAGCAAAAACTCAGATCTCCTAAATAAGTGATTGTGGACACACTGATTAAATACTGTTGGATCAATCAATTTACTGCAGGTGTGTGTTAATAAACCAGTTAATTGTATATGCAAAGTCTTTTTTAATAAATTCTGCTAAATGCATTATTTCTGTTAAAAGTTAGTATGATTAACTGGCTAACTGACTAAAACCAGTTTCTGAAGCTATGTTTTTTCTACACTTTAATAAAATTCTAATTTGCATCCAAAAGAAAACAAATATAAATTAAAGGTAAATAAATTACTCCTCTGCAGGAAATAGGAAATGTAATTTACTCTGTTCTTCCATAACACAGAATTAAGGCTTAGAATAAATGTGTTAATTGGTGGAATTGCTTAAGTGAGTATGCAGTATATTTTTGTTGGCAAAAAGAACCTTAAACACCGCCCCTTCTACTGGAAAAAACAAAATAACATTGAATAAATAAAGGAAGAAATTTGTATTTTCTAATTAAACTAAGAGATTTTTCTTGCTAATTTAAATCAGCCCACTATAATCTCTGGCACAGGAAGGGTTCAAGAGGGTTGCATCCTGACCCTGCATAGCTGCTAGAATCATGCTGTACTCCTGAGCCATGATTAAAAGTATGAGCAAGGACATTCACCTCCAAACTTCATTTCCAGTTCGCAGAGGAGCTGAACTTCTTGAGTACTTCAAGGCACAGAGGATTTTCTCAGTCTGAGTACCCCTGATCTTCTATTATGTCCTTTCTAGTCTTGCTTTCAGCCCCAGTATGGAGAGGATTACATTCCACACTTCAAAAATAGGTCTCAAAGTTGCTGATGAGACTCTTGAAGAATCTCAAAGAGGACTGAAGTGAATTAGAGAAAGTGGCTAATTGCTCATGGCGCAGACAAGACTTTGAGGAATCAGAGAGTATAACATCCTGCTCCCTGCAAAACGTCTCAATTTTTTCATTCAGGTAGTCAAAGGCACCTACTCCCCTGCTCTTTCGTGCTTAAAATAAGACTCCACTCTGAATTTCAGCATCCTTTATATCACATTTTCAGAAAGGCGGCTGTATTCTCTTATCCTATAGGGATTACTTCAGAGTTGTGCTCATGTTGTGCATAGTGCCACAGCAGCACCAAACAACACTTAAGTCCATGAGGCTTTTTACATGGGTATGAATTGATCTAATAGTTTTATACTCTGTTACATGCTGGGGCTTTCTTCAGCTGTCTTCTGGAAAATGAAGATCTTTACTGCCCTTTCTTCTGTGGTGTATTTAAGGTAATAGCATAAAAATAGAGGTATTGTATGAGCATTACTCAAATGACATTGAGATATGGGTCTTTATGCCACATCTATGACAGAGTTGCATTTTCTGTTTTAAATAGAAAATAATTTGTTTGGGACACAGCTGTATGACCATAGCTTTCTCTTCATCCATCATCTTGTTCTATCTATGCAGCAGGTTCTGCAGGGGCCTGGGAATACGCAAACTTGCATTTTCTTACCATTGTATTTTGGCAAGGCAAGTATAAAATAGCTCTGTTCCAAACTATAGCGTTAGTGTGTCTCAGTGTAGATGTAAGAGCACCAAGAACTCCATCTTTCTAAATGAACCAGCTTCATTATTTCAGGATCTTTTAGGCTACAGTAACCACCACAAAACCATTTGTTCCTGTGGAACTTGCCAAGAAGGGTTGGTATCAGATGGTTGATGAGATCATCCCTACCTAAGAAGTAAGCTAAGAGCAAATTGGTTGAGCTTAACACTGCTGGGGAGTCATGACTCTTCACCCCAAAGTGATAGTTTGTGTTCCTTTATCAGTGCTGACTCTGAAAATAGATGCTTTCAAAACAAAATCACTTCTGACACTAACCTCAGACTGTTTCCTTCTTTTTCTAACTGTAAACAGCACAGCTTCCACTTATGTGTATTAATCTAAGAACTTTCTCATAACACTTCTTCAGAGCAGTGTCATGGTCCTCTTGCAGTGACGTGGAAGGTGGCGTGGGACCATGAGCTGAATGTGCTGCTGGCATGCTGAAATCAACAGTGTTAGCAGATTGGTTGGCACAGACAGGAGAGAGATTCCCAAAGACTGTTTTTAAAAAGAAATTACTACTTAAGAAAGAGATATTTTTATTTTCTGCTTTTAAAATAAAGCAGTGGGTATGGGTATGGAATTGCTTTATTTGAATGACATGTTTTTGCAGCTTTGTTGCATGTTCTTTACTATAAATGCACAAAGGAAAGAAGATGGATGCTAACTGTGCATGGCCTTTTCATGCACCTTTTAGTTTACTGGTGTACTGGGGCATTCCTGAAGTGCACTTCATTTGTGAGGGAATCCAGCGTAGGAAAGGAAGTAAGCAGAACCTGAAAAGTCAGTGTGCCTCCATGGGGAGGAGAGAAAGACAGTGCTGATAGGAAGAATGTGGTTGAGGAGAGCAACAGCATCAGGTGTAGGATGCCAACAAAACAGCTGCTCGAAGAATGGGTGATGGCCACTCAGGGAGATGGCATGGACAAAGAGTAGCAATGATGGCAAGAAAGGAGCAGTGGTGGAGACCAAGACCACTAGTGTAGTGCATTTTTTAAAACTGGATGTTGTTTTTGTAGTTGAGAAGTTCGCTGCTCTGTCTGCTTTACTGCGAAGTGCAAAGATCATGCTACAAAAGGTGTTGTGCCTGTGCCAGCTCTGCAGTGTGCTCACACGTCACATAACTGAATAGTGGATCTTCAGAGTTTCTGTGCATTTATGTTAGTAACTACAGAGCCAAGTCTGTCTTCTCTGTCCTTAGTGTGAGGATTAGGGAATCATGAAAAACAGAACCATTCGCCATTTTCAGCATGGCATTGGGTGGCCCAGATTGATTGATGCAAATACTGATCTTGAAAGCTAAACTTCTAACTATCTAAACACAAGTGAAGCTGAAAGATTTGTCTGTGCTTACCCAAGGTATTGATGTGGAAGATTAGGCAAAATTTCAAACTGCCTTTTCCCCATGAGTAAGGCAAATCCACTTAGGTATGATCCACAGTAAATGTTGCTTTTCTTCTGTCTGCACAGTCAATGTTGCTTGCATCAGAGTCCACTGCAACCCACCAGACCTATGCAATGGTGATATGTTTTATCTCTTCATGTAAACCTTCTCATCCTTTGGTTTGCCCCTCTTTGTCAACTGAAATGATTTGGTATGTATGGAAATAAAGCAGAAAGTGTAAAAGGCTGCTTTTTTTTGTTTGTTTGTTTTTTTTCAATGAACTTTAGAAAGCTCTGTAAGCTCATATTGAAGCTAGATAATGAGAAAAAAAAAATGCAACTGCTTTCTGCTCCTGTACAGAAGGTCTCCCTTCCTGTCTGAATTTCTAAAGAGCATGGGTAGCTTTTTAAAAAATCATTTGAAGTCACAAGATGTGCTGGTTTGAGGCTAAATGGAATATTTTAATTAAAAAATTAGATTATAGGCTGTGAAAAGAAAACAGTGATGATGTCTACTTCATTCGTAGGCTTGCTGAGATGTATAAATACAAGGACACAAATAACACAGAAAGTCTCTATCTGGGAGTCGGTGTGTCTGCTGGGCTTCTGCTGGGCTTCTGCTGGGCTTCTGCTGTGTAACCCAACTAACCACTCTGCTTCTAACTCCCCTGACCGATCCTCCAAACTCACCTTGCACATAAGGCAGGCCCTGGGATAAGGTAGAAGAGTGGAAAGAAGGCGGAAGAGTAGTTGGTAGCCCCTCCTGGGTACTCTGATTTCTGGGAGGGGGATTGTGTTTCTGTATTACCTTTAACTTGTATATTTCTGTAAATATTCCTGTCTATTGTGTATATATCTGCTTGTCTATTGTGCTAAGCTGTAAATAGAGCTTCAGTCCTTAACTTCCAGCCAGCTGAGTCTAGTCTGGGTGATATTCATAGTGGAGGAGAGGTGGGTAACTCCCAAATCATCACACAAGATTACGTACAGAAACAGGAAGACCCTCTTGCTGTTATGATAAAATACTTTCAACTTTAGAAAACCCTCCTCAGAGAAGAGCTTAAAAAGTCAGTTTTCTGCTGGTAAGCTTCTTAGTATTATATAATATGGTACTATCCTAAGTAAGATATTCCAGCAACGAAAACTTAATGTTTAGTAGACAGTGAAAACAATAAAATGACATTATGCGTGTAGACTTACGAGTCCTGCTGTTTGGACAGGGATTTAACAGATTCCCAGACATCTAGCAGCTACTCCTGGAATCCACAAATGCCAAATAAACTCAAAACAACTCTGCAGCTGAATAACAGGCAGTCTGATCTGTCCTTCTTTGCAACCTGCCAGTACTGGCAGGTTTACATGTCTTTTCACAGCAGTGCTGGGAACTTTTCATATTTTTTTTCATTTCAAGAAAGAATTTTTTGAGAGAAATAACATCCTGCAAAGACATTTGTTCAGTTAGTAGCAACTGCTTCTTCATTTTAACAGAGTTTTATGTCTCACAGAAATGGTGACATTTTTCTGCCTTTTTTTTTTCCTGGTCTCCACTGGAGACTCTGGAATAGGTTGCCCAGGGAGGTTACGGTTGTCTCCTCCTTTTGGTTCTTCAAGGCCTGATGCCTGGAGCAGCCAAGTCCAGATGATAGGTGTCCTTGCCCATGACAGGCAGGTTGAAGTAGATAATCTCTAAGGTCCCTTCCAACCATTCTTTGCACACATCAGATAGAATGATATAGGGAGGTATTAGGAAATGATTGTAGGATTCCCCTCCTACAGGAGATACACTTTTGTAGGATTCCCCTCTTACAAAAGGATGCACTTTTGAAAGTATCTTATATGTGGATCAGTGAAGGCATCACAAAAGGAATAGAAAATTTTCTTCAGAAGTTTACCAACCTGAAAGTAAATTCTTCCTTTCAGGGTTTGTAGTGGTTTAAGGCTTATTGGAATATTCTAATAAGATAAATCGGTACAGAATCTGAAGGAGCAGGACATTGGTTTTAAAAGAATAATAATGATAAAGTCTGTATCATTCGTTGATTTGCTAAGAGGTATAAAAAGCCAATGTATAAAAAATTCCTTCTTCTTGGATCTTGGGCGCAGGCTCTCTTTGCTTCTCTCTCTACCTAATCTTGACTGACCAGATAACAGGTGAGCTTTGCTGGTCATTTTCTATCTGGGGAGAGAGAGGGTGGCATTGGCCACTTCTGGGTTTTCTTTGTCTGTGAGCAGGAAGATTGGATTTCCATATTATTTCTAAATTGTATATAATTGTAAATACATGTAAATATATTTTGTAAATATAGCTTTGCTGTAAAATATAGCTTTATCTTATTTCCAATCCATCTGAGCTGGTCTGATAAATTTTAGTTGGGGGGACAAAGTTCCCAAGCCACCACAGGGTTATCAGTATTTTACGCAGATGTGAGCTCATCCTGAACTTAAATTAGTTTTGGGTTGTTTAAAGTATGTTCCAGTTTTATACATATCTTACCTGCTTTTAATAGAGGTAATTTTTTTAACTGCCACTTTTTAATATCTATCTTCATAGCTTTCATGCTGCTAAAGACTCTTGTATTCTCAGTTTATTGCCTTGTTATATTTCATAGTTGAAATATTTTCTTTTCATTATAATTGTGTCTTATACAATATTCTTTTCTGGATGTTCATGGATTGCATATGCTTGTTCTTTTTTAGTAAAGAATTGATTTAAAGATTTATATTTGTTAGGACATTTAATTTTCTACAGCTTCAATTTGGAAATGTTTTCAGTACCAGTTATGAGTAACATAAATCATAATTTATGACTATATTAAACCTATTTTACATTAAGCAGCAAAAATTCCTTTATGACATTGTAAACTATGATATAACTTTGTTCCACCTCATATTATTTGCTAACAATATATAGATGACACCCTTTAACTTCCTAGTTAAACTTTCTCACCTATTTGGACAAACCCAGTAGCCTCACAATATGTTAAATTCTGAGTGGGAGGAGGAGGAAAGGAGTTTTACATTTCCTTTTTCACTTTTACTTTTGAAAAATATCTTTTTGCCTTTATTTGGAACTGTGAGCATTCACATAAGAAAAGAAATCCCTTTACCTAGACTTTTATCAAAACACAGTCTGTGGTCTAAGATGCTTTTGATAATTTCAGTTTTATGAAGACCAAACGAAAAACTGCCACACCTCAACCCACCAACCACCTCTATGAGAATTCTCAGCAAAACTTCAGCAAAAATAAAGGAAGGTGAATTTATATCATTTTTCTCTTCAGAAGAATTGTGAGACTCTGAGGTCTTACATTTTCCAGGAAATCATAAGATCCAAGTTCAAATCAGACTTTCCAAGATTAAGTTTATTTTGTAGTCTATGGTTCTACTTTTCTTTTTTTTTTTTTTTGTCCTACTGCATCTCATTAAGAGATGTTCCTCCAAATGTCCAGCACTTAACAAAATTACAGTAACTTTCTAGAAATACATTCTGATTTTTTATTTGGAATGTAATGAAAAAGGTGGCCTTGAAAAATGTATTTATATTCTAAAGTTCCAACAGGGAAGCATCTCCAGCATGTTGTTATATCAACATTTTTGCAGTTGTTACCAAAGAGGAGGGAGCAGCATGGCTTTATTGATATCATTGGAGTTCCCTTTTGCCTTCAGCTACTTCTGTGGACAAATATGTCTGACTTGATCTGTATTCCAGTATTAATATTGCATCTTCTGTACCACTTTCTGCATCTCAGCTTGAGTTGGTGAGAAAAATATGTACTAATTTTGGGTGGAGGGAAAAAAGAGATCCTCACAGCTGTGTTTCACAATGTTCACTTGTTTCCTAATTAAGGGATTCTCACTGAATTTTTTTCCTCCAAACAGTTTCTTTGCAATGTTTTCTATTTTCATTTCCTTTCATGATCATTTTCAAATCACTTCTTACCAAACATGTTTGTTTTGTGATTGCACAAGCATATCATTACTGAAAATGAGTCTGAACTAAATGCAGAGGGTTGTTTTTTTTTTTTCTGTTTGTTTGTTTCTTTTAAATATTAGTATATTAAAGTTTGAATATGAATTCTAGTACAATTATGGCTGAACTTAGGAATCTTAAGGTATTTTCCAACCAAGCAACCCTATGAAACAGAGTAAAAAGAGTTTATATAGGGACAGATGTCAGATTTAACTAAGATATGCTAATAGATAACACCAAAAGTCATTGCAAATAGAAAAAATGGAAATAAATGAGCCTATGAAAAATGAAGAGGAGTAGTTTATATCATAGTTCTGAAGATACATATAAGAATTCTAACAAAATGCTGCACACAAAGCAGTGGCAAACTTAGACCATTAAAAAAAAAGTGACCTGATTACTTGATGTTCCCACTGAAAAGGCAAGTCAACTTCAAAATTTACCTCTTTCTGCTTTACATCCAAAAATACAAATTCTGGTTAAAATTTGTAGGAATCATGACAGTGATTTGTTGCATATGATTAATTAAACCATGGAGTCTAAATCTTTCGGAATAAAAAAAAGAAGTCTGACTCAAGTCAATGTTTTAAGTCTCATCTTTTCACAGCCATGGATCTCTATGAAATCAGAAGGATAGAACAACAGCTTTTGAGTTAAACTTCTAACCGCCATGTCTGTAATTAGTGGTGTCTTGAGCAAAATTTATTTCTGAAAAGATAATTTTCTGGATTTGGAGATTATCTATCAATTTCAAAAGAATGCTATAGAGGAAAACTAAGCAGAGAGAACAAAACCAGAAATTAAACCTGGNCTCCCTCCAGCTGCTGGCCACACTTCTCCTGATGCAGCCCAGGCTCTGGTTGGCTTTCTGGACTGCAAGTGCACACTGCTGGCTCATGTTGAGCTTATTGTCCACCAGCACCTGCAAGTCCCTCTCCTCAGGGCTGCTCTCCAGCCAGTCACTGCCCAGCCTGTATTTGTATTATGTGACTTGACCTTGTCTAAAAGGTACTGTAAGTTAGTAAGACTCCATTACGTGCTGGATGCCAAGCTTTTGGTTAAGAGCTCTTCTAATGGGTTTTTGGAAATTTGAAGCATGTAAAAATGTAAATATTTTTGAACTGATTTGAGACTTAGTGTCCTGAGAACAGTTAAACAACTATAGAGACACTTCTACGGTGCTACAAGTCTGCAGAACTTGGTCTATGCAAAAGGTATTCTTTCTAAACTTCCTGCAACCTTATGGTTATCTCATGTCATGTCTCATGTCAGCTAGGACATATGTATTATTGAATTTTCCAAGGCAAAGAGAAAGGATGATGATTACTTGCAGAAAGGATGTGCAAGAAAGAAAAGTAGCAAGAGGCTGAAGGGAATAGAACACATAGTACAGAAATCAGGAATAGCATCTTCTAATGGCCATGTACCTTCTGCTTTGTGTCGTTTTTGGTGGTATCTTTTCTGGTAACAGTACAGCACAACCTTTCTTATCCAGCTACATTTTATTTCTCCTTAGGGTTGAGCCTGTGTGAAATCTAGAGGCAGAAGCAATCCTCCTAAGCTTTGAGAAGATAGTTTTGCATTGCAATTTTCATTCTGTACTGGCACATGGAAAATCAGAACTCCTCAGTCTCACAGGCACAAACTGGTGGGACCAGGATTCAGATGATTAATTTGGGCAACAGCTGTGTATAAAAGAGTGTTTAGAAGGTTGCAGAAGAAAAGGCTAAAGCTGGAATAAAATAAATCTGTGACTTCACTTAGGATGAGCCTGTGTGCTGTCACTGGCTGAGTGCACGAGGTGAGAGTTGTCTTGGCAGAAAGTGAAGCATTTTTTCTCTTCCAGAAAATGAATCACCTGCTCTTAGTGTATCTTTTTTCTGAAATTATTTTCATAAAGTAAAAACTTTTCTGACATTCAAATACATAGCAGAGGTCCTTTCAAGTGAAGGAGACTCCTCCACCTGTTGAGGCCAGATTATTTTAGAGTTTTGCCAGAATTATGCCCCAGTGATCAGTGTAGTGCCAGAAACTGTCCTGCTGGCATTGCATTCTTATTCCCAGAAGTATCACTGAGCAGAGACACTAACACAGTCATAAGTGCCAAGTTATTCTTGATCTGCCTCTGTTTATTCCCCTTCTTTGTCCCCTGCTAGCTTTTAAGGGAGAGATTTTGTTGTCTTAAATCTGGAAAAAAATAGAATGTACTGTCTCTAGAAACACTGTGCTTGTGCCAGATGTTGTCTTGGTATCAAGTAAGCTCCAAATTCTTAGTTATATCTGTAATTTAATTTGAATAAAAACTGCAAAGGTAGTAGTTGAATAGATCTGTTAGAGCAGTGCAGCCTAAGAGGTGGGCAGTGATGGCAGAACACCAAGAGAGCCTTCAGATTTTGTGTGTCCACACTAGATGGTGCTAGAGAGATCTTCGTGAAGTCTCACATGAGATACAAGATGCCTTGCAATCACAATTAATTTATTTGATTATTATTTTAATAGTTTATTTTCTGTATTTTCCTTTTTGCATATAAAGATATCTGCTGGAAATACAACACAGCAAAGAGGAAACAGTCCCAGAGGTTTCAGTGTAGTGGATAACTTCCTGAAACTGCTGGTGGTGGAGCCAACTAGGGAAGGCACTTTGCTGGACCTGCTGTTTGTGAACAGAGAAGGACTTGTGGGCAATGTAATGGTTGGGGGCTGTGTTGGGCACAACACTGACAGAGTTCTCATTTGTTAGCAAAGTAAAGAAGAGGGCTATCAGAACTGCTGCCTGGGACTTGTGGTGGGCAGATACTGGCCTGTTTCAGAGACTGGTGGACAGAGTCCCTTGGGAAGCAGTCCTGAGGGGCCAAGGAGTCCAGGCAGGCTTGACACTGTTCAAGAGTGAACTCTTAAAGGCACAGGAACAGTCTGCCCTATATGCCAAAAGACAAGTCAGTGAGGAAGAAGGTTGGTCTGACTGAACAGAGAAATTTGGTTGATGCTTAGGGAGAAAAGGAGAGTCTATCTATGGTCATTGGAAGAAGGGGCAGACCGCTCAGGAGATCTGATTGTCATGAGACTGTGCAGGGAGAAAATTAGAAGGGCATAAGCCCAGCTAGAAGTTAATTTGGTTTCATCTGTTAAAGAGAACAGGAAATGCTTCTACAAATATGTTAGCAGGAAAAGGAGAACTAAGGTCCTTTGTTGAATGCAAGGAGGTACATGGTGGTCAAGGATGAGGAAGAGGCTTAGATACTCAATACCTTTCTTGCCTTAGTCTTTAGTAGGACCAGTTGTTCGCTGAATTTCCAACCCTCTGAGCTGGAAGATAGGGAGGGAGCTGGCAGAAGTGCTCACCAAGCCTCTTTCCATCATTTACCAGCAGTCCTGACTAAGTGGGGAGGTCTAAGGATTATTGGCAAATATGATGCCAATGGTCTGGAAGGACGACCTGAGGAACGACAAACCTGTCAGGCTGACCTCAGTGCCAGGGAAGGTCATGGAGCTCGTCATCTTGAGTGCCATTATGCAGCATGTGCAGGGCAACCAGATGATCAGGCCCAGTCATCATGGGTTCATGAACAGCAGGTATTGCTTGATGAACCTGATCATGACAAGGTGAACTTCTTAGTGGATGAAGAAAAGACTGTGGATGTTTTTTATCTGGACTTTAGTAAAGGCTTTAACACCATTTCTCACACCATCCTCCTGGAGAAACTGGCTGCTTATGGCTTGGATGTGTAGATGATTCACTGGGTTAAGAACTGAACAGATGGACAGGCCCAAAGAGTAGTGGTGAATGAAGCTAAATCCAATTGGTGTCCAGTCATTAGTGGGATTCCTCAGGGCTCAGTACTGGGGCTAGTTCTCTTTGACATCAATATCAATGATCTGGATGCGGGAATTGAGTACACCCTCAGTACGTTTCCGGATGACACTAAATTGGGCAGGAGTGTTGATCTGCTTGAGGGTAGGAAGGCTGTTCAAAGAGATCTGGACAGGGTGAACAGATTGGCAAGGTCAGTTGTATGTGGTTTAACAATGACAAGTGCCTGCAGTTGTCTCACACCAACCCTGTGCAACACTACTGGCTTGGGGTGGAGTGGCTGGAAAGTTGCCTGGGAGTGTTGGTTGACAGTGATCTGCTCAGGTAGCCAAGGCGGCAAACAGCATGCTGGCCTATATCAAGAATAGTGTGGCCAGGAGGACTAGGGAAGTGATCATGCCCACCCTGTGCTTGACACTAATGAGGCTGCACCTCAAATACTGTATTCAGTTTTGGTATGTTCATTTTCAATGTGTTTTATAACCCAGTATGATTTCCATTGTGAACTTGGTCAGTGGAGCTAATCAGTAAGTGGTTCCAGCTGACTGATAAGTTTTCATGCATGGCATTAAATTCTTCCTTCTGTTTCTTATTTCTCTGACTGACTTGACTTTCCCATGATATTACAAAGAAAAGAAGGTGGTGCTACATTGCAGCAAGTTATTTGTGTTTGTATATAGCAATGTGTAGGGAAAAAAGAGGTCAGCAAAAGAATTACTACAGTTCTGAACATGGCCTAAGCTTACTGTATCATGCCCAGTAATTAGGTTTTTTTACCATTAATAATTTCTGCACATGTGTAAGACCAGTCATCTTGATATAAATACTCAACTTTTTATTCATTAGAAAAGCTCATTAGGACTTACCTAAGATTGTAATAGTCACTGATAGAGAGTTACTCTTGATCAGAGGATATGTAACTTTATAATTAAAAAATGTATATTCTTATCATTAATAATACTCTGATGAAATAATTATTTTAATTTCTTCTTGTGTGTCCTGAAAGTTGGCACATCTTTAAAGATGGAAAAGCTTTTGAGAAGTATCTTTTTCTTAAATGTCTAATCTAAATTTCAGACTAGCCAATTTAAAAAAAATTTGAAGAATACATTCTGAATTAGATCACAGCAGATGATTTCTTAATTTTCTCATAGCAGTAGCATTTTGTATCACAGAATCACAGAATGTCAGGGGCTGGAAGGGACCTCAAAAGATCATCTAGTCCAGCCGCCCTGCTAAGCAGGACAACCTATGCCAGATCACACAGGAACACATCTAGGCAGGCTTTGAATATCTGCAGAGAGGGAGACTCCACAACCCTCCTGGGCAGCCTGTTCCAGTGTTCCGACACCCTCACAGTGGAAAAATTCCTCCTCATGTTTACATGGAACTTCCTATGCCTCAACTTCCACCCACTGCCCCTTGTGCTGTCATAAGTCATCAGAAGCAGTATATTACAGAATCACAGAATGGTAGGACCTTTGGAGATGATTCAGTCCAACCCTCCTTACCAAAGCAGGTTCACCTAGGGCAGGACACAGGAACGTGTCCAGACGGCTTTTGTATGTCTCCAGAGAAGGACACTCCACATGTGTTTGTCACCTTGTATTAAAGTAGTCTTACAGCAAAAAAATGTGAAAATTGTCTGCACATGATCAGAAAAACTTAAGAGAGGCAGGAAAAAAAAAAAGGATAACTCTTTTAAATGAGACAAACTTACATATTCAGATGCATCAAACATTATTTGAAACAGAAGTTTGGACCAATTTCCTTTTGCATACACATGAGCTTTTACATCATCCCCATGTTTTAATGATGTGGATGGAAAATAACCATATTAGTCTTAAATGCAAAGAACAGGCCTATATCATCATCATCATCACATTTGTTATATTCACCTACCTCTTCCAAAGTGTTTTTATTGAACAATGTGACAGATATTTATAAAACTTGAGGAAGATTATTTTGCATTAGAAGTGTGGTTAGTGAGATACTACATACGTAGAACCTTTATTGTGGGAAACTATGTGAGTCTGTTGTATATAGTTATTATTTATGGGAAAAATCCTACTTATTACTGTATTGGATAGTTAAATCCTACTTACTACTATATTTGACAGTCCTAGTATCTTCAGGCCCAATTAAGAATTAAAACCTAAAAACACTGAAACCAACAGAATTGGCTTTATAACCATGTACATTGTAGTAGCTATTCTTTAAGCTGACTGTGATGTTTAGTCAAATACTTTACTTGGCAATGTTTTGTTTTTCAGGATGGGAAGAAGAAGTTTGACAAAGAAAGTGAGAAATACTATTCCATCCTAGAGAAGCACTTAAATTTATCAGCAAAGAAGAAAGAGTCTCATTTGCAAGATGTAAGTACTAAACACACTCGAGCAGAGTTTCACATTTGCATAGAGAACAAACCAGTTCTTTTCAAAACAGTCTGAATTTTGTTAATGTAAAATTGTAATGTTTTCCTGCAATCACCTTTGTCGTGAATATAAATTCTTGAATAGGATTAATATGACCCTAATAAGACAATGTTCTGCATGTCCAACTTTGTGTATGTCAAGTACAGCTTACATTTATTGATGACAACAACAGAATTATATTACTACAACAGAAATGTGACATTTATAAGGTCTATGTGGAATATTTGAAAGTCAAATAATTAATTGCTCTTTCACTACTTTATTATTTGGTTAAGTTACGCTTTGGTTTCACATAAATTTTAATCTAGGAGGCTGAACTGACATGACTGTAATATGGCTTCTTTATGCTCCTTTTTTCTTCTTTTTCACCTCATTCTGAGATTGCAGCATTGTGAACTGAACTTCAGCTTTGAAGAGTCTGTGTAACTAAATTTTCTGTTAAAAATAGAAACATGAAACTTTTAGTTTAAACAGGAGGATTCCAGGGCTTTTCAGTATGTTGGTAGAAATGCAAATTGGTATGATTTGTCTTTGAGGCAAATTAGAATAGAACAAGCAATCTGATATCGATGGCACTTTCAGGATTTGTGCCAAAAGTAGTTACATTTGTTTTGATGGAATTGCTCTTATGGTGGTGACTCTTAAATCATGGAGATTACTTTGCAGACGGAGTTTTCACAGATGTGGCCATCACTCAGTCACAAATTGTAGGACTTTTTCCCCCCCCCCATGTTTACCAATAATACTACAATTTGAATTTAAATAAGGCTTATAAATTCAAATTTTCTAATAATGTTTATATTCCCAAATCACTATTGCTATCTTTATAGTAATAATTCTAGATAAGACATTAGTTACATAAGATTGGTTAGTTGTTCTACTGGTATGTTAAAATTTTAAATGTACAGCTTTCACTTTTTTTTATGTCCCGTGTATTGATGAAGCAGTTCTGTTAGAGGCTAAGCACTAGCTGAGAAAATAACAGATAATTAATTTCTTACCAAAATGTGGAAAAGTGAACTTAAGGACCAACTTACCCTAGAATAGAAATAAAGTAAAACAAATATTTTACTCTTGAAACATGAAAATAATTACAGTCTAAAAAGAGCAGCCGAAGTGAAAAGTAACAAGTGTGAATCAAATAAACTGTGGTAGAATAACAAAGGAATTGGCTTAAGTGTATAAACTAATGGAAAAGCAAAATAAATTTTCCACTGTGTCCTTAAGTGACATCTTTGGATTTAAAAATCTTGGAACCGAAGCTGAGGTTTTTTGTGTTTCTCTCTTCTCCAGTTTTAGGCAGCTACAGGTATGCTGACTCAGCAACATTGCCCCACTATAAGCAGAAAATACAGCGGCATATTAGTACCAAAAATCTTAACAGGGGAGATTTTTGGACTCTAGTGTAACATAAATAAAAGAAGGCCAAGTACCAATTTCTGTCCCAAAAACCAAGTGATAGATGTTGACTTACATCCAAAGCTGCTCAAAGGAGCCCCATTAACAGCCCATATGTTCAGGACAGAGTTCATGACAGAAGCCTACAGCAGAGCCAGAGCACAAGCAAAGAATCAAGTGATGCTGGCAGCTGGGCTTTAGAACACAATGCAAGTGAAGAAAAGTCCTTGCCTCAAGCCAACATCATGCATATAGTGAGACAGGAATACCATTTTTGACTACTACTGTCGTGCTGAAAAATACTTTTTTTTTTAACCCACTGTTTCTTTGGGTCACAGTATCACAGTATAAGCAAGGTTGGAAGAGACCTCAAAGATCACCAAGTCCAACCCATCACCACAGATCTCAAGACTAGACCATGGTTTCTGGGTGTGTCATCACTTCATGTGGTTTAAAGTGTACTGGGCTAAACAAGGAGTAGTTCTTATATTTGAGTGCAATTGAAAGCACCTTATTTGGGCATCTGAATCTTGATAGTCTGAACATACTGATTTAGTTGGGGCAATTAAGGAGGCAGGAATTATAAATTATGTAGTTATTTTACTTCCAAAAAGCCCCTCCCACAAACTCTATACAAACTAGTTAAATCTGG
Source organism: Ramphastos sulfuratus (assembly GCA_013399055.1). Classification (NCBI taxonomy): domain Eukaryota; kingdom Metazoa; phylum Chordata; class Aves; order Piciformes; family Ramphastidae; genus Ramphastos; species Ramphastos sulfuratus. Next base: position 63,175 of record WBNM01014505.1, on the reverse strand, counting down.
GTTCTAATTCGATCAGGAAAATCTTCACAAGGATGCTTATGGGCAATTCATTCATTTAGGAGAATCAGAAAATTGGAAAAGTTTAGCCACAAAATGACTTTACCCTACTTACAAATAAAAGGCAACCCGGAGCCTTAGGGAAAGTCTGTTCTACTCACAGCGGTGGAGTAGGATTCAGAGATAGTCCCTGGCTCCTTCACAGCAGTGTTGAAGCTGCTTGGCATCTTGATAGCCATCAAGAGGCTTCTAGATCTTCTCAGGTTGTAGCAGGGTGCTGGGAAAGAGGCAGACAATATCTGACCTGATCCTGGTTCCTCTTGGTATGGAGGTTTGCAGAGGCGCAGGCAGGCTCTCTTGCAGATGTGCAGAGAGCACAATGTCGGTGGCACTTCTCACCATGTCGTGAAGCACTTAATGCCTTCGCCTGGTAAACTTGAGGCACTTAGGTTTCCAGGTAGTTCAAGCCCAAAACATCAGGGCTAAGCTGGTCTGAAGCACGAGGCAGAGCAGAACACATTGTCCAAGCCGAGAGCAGTGAGGCAGAGTACGATGTCTGAGCAAGAGCAGAACATAGAGTATTGAAGTGCAAAAAGGGAAGCCTTATCCAGCCTGGTCTTAAACACTTCCAGGGATGAGGTGTCCACAACTTCCCAGAGCAACCCATTCCATTAGCTCTGTGGTATCAGCTCGTGTCGCCGATATCCCACCAACCCATTTTCCAGCTTCTACTTTTGATTTATGTCTGTTTACTGTCTTCTGTGGATCACCAACCAGAGCTGGATGAGAGATCTGTGCATGCAAACATCACTTAACGTGCTGCTGTGCACCCGTGGGCACCTGTTTATCATTTTAGGAGGGGACATAATGGCCCTAGTCTCAGTTTTCCTCCCACCCTTACTTCCCTGCTCAACAGAAGGCTGGTGCAAGCCAGGACATCTAATAGGCCTCTTAGCCTTCAACAACACATACTCTACAGAAAGTGGTTCGCATATATTTATCTAATTGAAATGTGCTGGATATTTTAAGAGCCTGCTTTTGCAGTTTACATAAATTATTAGATTTGGTTTTTTCATTTAACATCAAAAAGAAACTGCATAATACTGTCTTTTCACTGCCTATGTAAGTCTTCAATGGAACAGAAAACAGTCAGAATTGAGTGATGTGAAAATGTTCGTAAACTCCCAATTTTATTTTCCTGAAATTTATTCCAGAATCAGGTACATACATAGAGCAAAGGCTTCAGTCTCCAAGCTTATGTGAAGTCCTGATACACCTTTTAGTGCTATCACACATCAGTGAAAATGTTACTTAGTAAATGCCTTTCAAATAGATACTCAAAATCCTATCCATCGAATCTTTTTATTTTTTACATGCAGTTTGAAGTTACAGAGAAAAGTGAAAATCCATTCAGCGTTTGAAACTTTAAAATCATTTTCAAAGGAGTTCTCACAAACCTGAATCCTCATCATTTACACAAATTTATAAGCTTCCACAGAAGGTATATTTTGGCCATTTTTATTTAGTCCCTGTACACTAGTGGTGATTATGAGCTTAATTTAGGAACTCATCCATATTGAGGTGGCACATGGTTGTTGTAAGTATCACTATAGCTACAATCTGCTTAAATGCTGTTCAGTTCAGAATAGAGATGGATTTAACTGAATGTTTAAATACCTTTTCTGGGTCAAAGCCTGAAAGAGCTTATTTCTAAAACTAGATTCTATTACTTGCTTACAATTAAATGTGAGAGCTGAAGTGATTATTGCTGGCATTTGTGTGAGCAAGGGCTTGCTGGATCATGTCTCAGAGTAGTGACACCTGGTTCTGTTCAGCTATGTAGCATTTCCTTTATGATACATTTTTTGTAAGATAAAACTATTAATAGAGCATGAAAGATAGCAGTCGTCACTGCTCTATATGAATGGCACATGGCAGAGTTAATTTGATGGTAAAGCTCTTGCTTATTGGAATTTGTGAGTGCTTGATTTCTGCTTCATAATGGTAGTTTGTGTACATAATTTCTTCATTAGTGTTTGTTTTAGTGTTAAGGTCCGGAGAACAGAGATTAACAATATCTCTGTCCAGAGAAGCAAGATTTGTTCTTCTAGATTTCCGTGTTGTGAAATTAAGGTGTAAACGAGACCAGATATCACCACACAACTATTAATTGAACAGAACAGAGGGAGAGAGGGAAGAGAGTAGAGAGGGTGAGGGAACAATGGAGGAAAAGAGAAGAGCAGGGATTATATTACCATCAGTCGAAGATGGTAGGAGAGAGAGAGACGTGTGCCTGGCCCAGGGATGTTCTTCTGTGGAGTTGTTCTGCAGGAGTTGTTCCTCGAATTCTTCTGGTGGAGGTGCCCCGGCGATGGTATTCTGGGGGAGATGCTCTGGTGGAGGTGCTCATTTTTGCAGGCATTGCTTATATCTTTTTATACAGTTTTTTAGACCATTGTCCAGGTGCAGCTCCCCAGGACATCTTCCTGTGTATTCTCATGTATTTGCAGGGGTCCAGTGGAGGCACCGGGGAGGGCCTCCGCCCCCTCCCTGCACTGCTTACCTGTCCATACCCCAAATACACATAAGCCTTTTCTCCTCGGGGTGGCTGGTGTAAGGTGTCCACATCCTGGGCATTCAAGCCAGGCTGGAGTCCTGGAAGTTCACAAAGACACTGTATCTCTGTTGATTAGCATCCCTGAGCTTTTGGCCAGGAATCTAGACCGAGTCCAGAAAGGTAACAAAGGCAATCTTTATCCTTGTTGATTTGAACAAGGGAAAGAGGATTAGACTCTCACATTTAGTCATTGGAAGGAGTTGCTACTACTGAATAATTTGAAACATATCATAGAGGTCCATACTTTGAGTAGTGTTAGAGCACTGTGCTTGGTTAGTGGATTGGTGTTGCTAGAAATCTGTGCACTCTCATCACAACAGCACCATGTTGTTGACTAAAGAACTGTTCATTATATATGGTGCTATTGATGACCAAGTCCTGCCTGAAGGAAAAGACTTTTTGCAATTGTAGCGTTCAAAATACTAAACCACTGTTATGATGCTTGCTAATTTAATGTTTACCATCAAGGCAAGACACTATCTAACTTTTCCAATTTTCCCATATTTGTTATTGTTAATGCCAGAATTGAACTAGAGAATATACAGAAGTGTATAACTCACTTAAAAAATAGCTGAACTTGACTTATATTGTCAATACTTGATAAACTTTCTTTTTGACCTAAAACTAAAACCTAACTAATGCAGCCCAAAGGGATTTGCTTGAGAAAATGATTTATTGTGAAGGAGGATGAATTAAAATGAAAGCTGCATCTCTTCTTTAAGCATTATCTTCATACTAGACTACGTGCCTGTTAGGTCCCTCTCCAATGGTTGCTTAAGTGGAGGATAAAAGCTGGTTACTCTTAATCAGCTGATAAGAGTTAATTCTTCAGCTATTTAGGCAGAAGGCACTGTTCTGGTGCTGTATCTTCATGTCAGGTGGTATTATTCAAGCACTTCTGACAAGTGTTGCCTTGTAATTGTGGTCTTTGAAAATTAAAACATGAAAAATAATTGATTTATGAGGTTTAGGACTTAAATATGTTTATATTGCTAAAGCACATGATTCATACTATGAAATAGTATGTTGCAAGATGTCATTGTTAAGGACAGTATATTTAAGAAGGAAAATATCTTGGGGAAGTATTTGAGAAATAGATCTCAATGCGTTCGATACTCAAACATTTCAATAGAAATAATGTTCTTTTAGTCCATCCTTAATTCCTATCATACTTCCTTCTATTTCTTTTTCTAAACTTGCCATATACCAGGGACAGAGTTCCTGCTGCCATCTTTCTTTTTTTCCCTCCACGCTCCCTTAAAAACTAGAGTATTGAAGTGCAAAAAGGAAAAGGAAACAAAAAAAAGAGTGGGGAAAAGGCATGAGACTAAACTGTATAATGTTAGCTTCTTAAACTTGTGTTAGGTATTTTAAGTAGGCGTTCTAATTTTCTGGAAGAAAGAATTAATCCCATGAGGCTTATAAAGTAATCTTATAGAAGATCTATTTGTTAATGGCAAAACTGGTTTTAAAGCAATCAAGAGTAAATTAACGTTGCCTGTATTTCATTTTGTCTCTTAGGCAGATACACAGATTGACAGAGAGCATCAAAACTTTTATGAAGCATCGTTAGAATATGTTTTTAAAATTCAAGAAGTACAAGAGAAAAAGAAATTTGAATTTGTAGAACCTGTAAGTTTTATTTTCTGTTTTCTTTAAAATGCATGCATTTAAAGCTGACAATGTAACTTAAAAAGATGGGTGGTTTTGCTCCCTTTTAAAATTGTGATTGCAAGTTCTTTATATGTAGACAGACATTAAGATCTTGGCTTGGGCACTTTCCATGTTTATTAAAGGATTACATAAAAGCATCATATCTACTGTGAAGTGAAATATCTGTTGACTCGAAGTGTACATAACATTTTAATGGGACAACATGTAGTGCCGTGTCTGTGAAACACATAATAGATGTTTCCTAGTATGATGGTTTCATGGCTGAAAATTTGAGTCAGGTTTTGGATTTAAATATTTCACGTAGGCAGTGTACACATATATTTTTTCCAAGTTATATTTGATTTAAAGTGAAAAACCAGTTTTTCTGCATGGTCTGTAATTTTATATTTTTTCAGTGGAGTAATTTGTCTTTAGTTTAACCTCAAACAGAAAAGAAAAAATGTGTTTATATGCCATAAAAAAGGAAGATGAAGTTGTGTTTCAAAGTTCATATTTAAATCTGGGATTTTCTCCTGGTGTGTTACTGCCCCCCCACACCCCTATATTCTGGGTCAATCAGTACCAAAAGCTGCTTCAATATGATGTGCTAGCATATTTGTGTGGCATATTCGTAGTATTACTACTGTTCCATGTTATATAGGACTGGCTTACCAGTTGCCTTGTATGGTTAGTACCTGTAGGCCTTGACACAGACCCTCCAATGTCAACTGTCCATTCCCTTTAAGTACTGAGCGTATGAGAATGTCTATTATGAAAGAGGAACATGACAAGTATAACTTTTTCTTTCTCCACACCATCTTCCAGCTTCTTTGTCACTAACTGAAGCAGCACTCTTGACTGAACAGGTTGAATTACATCTCTAACACCCAACATCACCAAGAAGAGCTTCTCAGATACCTCCTTTCCATGAGATGAAAATGTATAGTGAATGTTTGACATTGATGCAAACTAATGAACCTGGGATTCTGCAAGCAGTACTTGCAGAAATCCTATCTTTATGGCATACAGCTGCCAAATCTTAAAGACTAAAACTTTGCTTGGATTCCTAAATAAGAACATTTTTCTACCTGTCACAGATTAATCCAGAGTGTCTCCCTCTGTCTACTTCTGCAAAACTCTCACATCCTGGAAAAATCTAGCAATTCTGACCTAGCTTTGACCCTGGTATAGGAGACTTTATGCTCCTTTAAAGTAATAGAAACTTCATGTATTAAGAAGACTTTGTACATCAGGAAATATTACTGTGCAATTGTATGTAGTTAAAATAGGGTGTCTTTCATCCTGTGTGCTATACACAGAGGAAAAATAAATCTGAGGTTGTGCATTTTAGTGGGAGATATTAAATTTTATCCTTTTGTCCAAGATCATTCCCCATACTCTGTCAGCCATCACAGTATCAGCTATGAATTATCAAAATGAAAGAGCGATATGTCAGTTCTGCAGTACTGACATGGGCAAGCAAAAAGGGGAGGTTACTGGTAAATTCAGTCTTGTAGACCTGGGGGGTTTTGTCATCAGGTGTACAAGTCTAGTAGGCAAAATTTACTTTTGAGTCAATCAGATACTATCCTGTGTCAGATTAGTGGGCATTTTATTTTAGCTCAATGTGCTTTCTACAAGTGTATAGTTTATGTAAATGATGTTAGAAATAGGAGCATATGCTCCTAGATGCAAGTAGATAAGCAGAAATCCTAACACTTTAAAATCACATATCATAAGAGTTGCCATATTATTCACTTTCTTCTGTCTGTTCTGTGGATGTGCAGATGTTAAAAAGTGCCTGGTGTTGTGTCTATATAGTCATTCCTCCTCAGGAGCTCTACTGCTTGTGGGGCATTCAATTGCATAAGTCTGTTTTATCAGCTCAGTGTAATGTCTCCATATAGTTCTCACTCTGACATGTCACTAGGAGACTCTTTGAAGGAGAGTTTGACAAAAGAAAAGAAAGGTTGTTAGTGCAGTGAAGGAGGAAGTTGTGATGCCCATGTAGAAGAAAGATAGGTTCATGAGATGGGAATAGGACTTGAAAAGCAAATTATTTGCTGGAGCTCCTTCCAAGATCTTAATTTTGTCTATACCTAAAGATAAGGATGATCTGGAAGCCAGAATGGGAGAGGTAGCCTAGCAAAAATTGCCACGTTATACCTAGAACAGCAGAACAATGAAAATTGGTAAGGGTGCAATATGCTCCTTCCTGATGGAGGGAGTGGAGAGATTTTAAAGTACAAAATGCTAATTACTTGTACTCTGAATAGGAGATTATAATATTTAGAGTAGATTTTTGCATCTGCCCCTTAGGCCCTGGATTTCTGTGCTGTACTCTGCATCTTGTTTCCAGGAGTGACTAATGTGTACTCATGTGAGTAACCAACAGCTCTCTATTTGTGATCTGCCTAGGTCCTGACTTTTAACATGACAAAAAAAAAAACAACCCCAAAGCTTTTCATTCAGATAATGAGTTTGAACATATTCACAAGGACAAATTAAGGTTAAAATTCAGTTTACAGCAAGTTAAAAAACAACACATAGTAAGTGACAATAATCTCTCACCCTATCTTTGCCCCTGTGGGCCCAGAGAAGATGGTTCAAGTTAGTGCCACTTTCTGAAGATGTCATTCATGCTTGTTAAGAAAATTATAGATGCCTTCCTAGAACTCTCCAGTGTCCCTCAGTGATGCCAGGACTCCCTTAGCCTATAGAAATCACGGAATATAGTTCATAAGCATCAAGCTATCTGAAATGTGAGGAGTGGTCCGTTAAATGTCACAGAAGCCCACAGTAAGAACCGGGGGAAAAAGCCACCCCAAACCAAAACTAAACAAAAAGCCACCCCACACAACAAAACAACCATCAAATCCTGCCTGTAATTGTGTGCAGTTTCATGAGACTTCACTGTGGATGTTAAACTCAATTTCCCCTTTCTTGGATTTTCTGCATTATTAACTGTATTCACTTTAATCTGATGACTAAGTGCTATCTACTTGAAAATAAAATGGAAACAGGGAGACAGGGACTTCTGCTGATGTGCTGCAGGCCAAAGGTTAAATTCCTCCCCTATCCAAAACCTAAATACAGTCTTCTTCCTGTGAGAATGAAATGACCAGGCACTCTTGAGGTCACTAGCTCTACATAAAAATAAATAAAGTCTCAAGAAGTAGTCCGATTTTGTTTCAGGTTCTGTGTTGAAATCCTTGTCACGCTGGTGTATGAGTAGTGTTGTATTAGGGAGCACGGACCTCACTCTGTATTGATGTGACTGATTAGATACTCAGAATGAGGTAAATGCAAGGTACTTGTTGAATTGAAAAACTGTTGATATAAACACATCAGGCATTGTATGTGGTGTTTGATATAACAAATGACCTCTTTACATGTGAAAACCATGTCAAAATACATTCTGAAAGTCTTATTTGGGGAAGAAAAAAAAAAAGGGCTGTTCTTTTTTCTTTATTATTTGATATAAATCTCTGTAAAATGATGAGCCCACCTTTAGCAGCAGTACCACTTCTAACTCCACTGTGTGCATAAGCCTAGGGCAAAAGTCCTTGGCTTTTAGATCTCTTCTATGCAGTGCTGTGGCTGTACCTGTCCTGATGGAAGTGATTATGAAAATGCCTTAACAGTACAGACCCATTGGGCACAAGGTGTCTTTTGATCCCTGTTCTTCCACCAGTAGTTACACATGCAGGAAGAAAATACCGTCCTCTGTGTCAGTCGTTTCAACACAAAATTGGAATAAGCTGGTCTAAGACCTGCATAAAATAAGCATATTTTTACTTTTGTTCCTATTTTTCTAAGTGCTCAGAGAATATTTGACTAAGAGAACATTAAGGCAAGATCCTCTGCAATGCTCAACTACCGGAATAACTGAGGAGTACTTTAACTAAAATGCATTCAGATTTTTCTCTGGGCTTTTGTGCTATTTCTCCACTTTCTTATAAATTCAGCTTTGCTGCCATCTTGTGTTAAATATTTTCCTACTCGATTATTTCTCCAGGTACTACATAGAAGTGTTCTGCATGGTGGAAAATGGTTTTCTTCAAGTGTAGAAGCTGAAGTTTAAACAGTTTATAGTACGTTCTCCTCAAATGCCCTTTAAACTGATCTTTGAAGTTCAGGCATAAGCTGACATAGTGCAACTTTCTCCCAGCAGGTCTTTTAATGTAATTTTCACATGCTTTAACATTTTGGTCTGGCAGTAGTTTTGCTGAGTGCTTGTGTTTGGTCTGCAGTGTTTCTTCAGCTGAAAGGGGTGGGTTTGGCAACAGGCTTTCACTTAAATATTAAGTTAATCGACATCATTTTGACTGAACTGAGTCTGAGTAAACACAGGAATTATATTGCCATATCTGAAGGAGCTGTAGCTGGGGACCCTGATACCTAACTAGTTCTGCACTGTGAGTGTGGGCTTTGCACAGCTGGAGCCAAAGCAAAGTAAATTTACTTACCTTATACTTTAGTCATGTAAAGGAAGATTAGCTTTCTTTCATGTCCTTTATGTAATTCTTTCTTGAATTGCACTGTAAAACATAAAATTATAGAACTTTTTCTGTTTACCTAATGGGAGCTCTGTAAGATAAATTGTTGTATTGGGACCTTCCTCTGAACCACTTGAATAAACAGTAAGAGACTTTCAGGTCTCTGAAAGTCCTTAGGTGAGATAATGATTTAATCTTGAGAGATGATCATGTAAAGCTGAGACAATTTACACAATCTGTGGAGCCCTTCACTTGACTGTTGCCTTCATTGTTTGTTTGGTCATGGGATGCAGTCAGGAGTTCATACCCATTTGAGAGGCCCTACCCAAAAAAAGCATCTTTTTTTGCCTGAGGATCTTCTCAGTACTTCATCCTCTGTAATGGACTTACTGGGTAGCCATGGGCTTTCACCACCTCTGCCTGAGGTGAGGGTTTCACCTGATCCTGCAATACCATTAGAAAAAAAGGACGATGTCTTTCTGCCAGCCTTGCCTTTATTCTTGTGTTTGTGCTGGTAGTGGTGGTCTAGTAAACTCAAACTGCTTTAACTTACTAATGCAGCAAAACAGCAGGCTTCCCCAGGCAGAGGTGCTCACCAAAGGGCTCGGTGATGCCAGAACTGGCACAAGGATGTACAGGATGCATGGCAAAGATGAATGAGGAAAGACAGGAGAAATGGCAAGAGGAGAGCAGGACTGGTCTGGTAGCAGCAAGTCATCATGTTATACTCTTCTGGACAAAGTGCTGTGTTTTCTCTCTCATCTGTCAAGCTGAGAAATTTTGCTCGTTAAAGGGTGTGGAAAGTCTTGCAGTGCTGGAATGGATGGAGCTGTAAAAATGCAAAATGGTATTTTAGCTATTCCCCTGAAATATATATATTACCTTAGTACATCAGTCTCTCAATGAGCAATAGGAGAGAGGGAGGCAGAACAGTTTAACTGCATTTCTTCAGGTAGTGCTGAGTGTAAATTCGAAGACAGTAAAAGGTACATTTTTAAACAGTTTCACTTAAAATAATCTATGGCATTGGTAACACAAAGAAAAGTGCATTAATATGAACAATGGTATTTTTGTTGCCCAAGCTTAGGCTACTTCAGTAGTCAGTGGAGTGAGACAAATGTTTCCATTGGATCCTTCATCCTATTCTAAGAGAGGGATATGGAGGAAGGGGGGGAAGGGAGGGGAAGAGAGAGAATAAGAATGATGCTCCTGAATCCTGAATATCTGAGTTTTTTTACCAAGTTAGGAGGCATCCTGGACAGCCAGTTACTTAGCCTAGGTGATTAGCTTTTCAATGGCTGCATTATACTAGGATAAATCTGTCCTGTTGTTATAGCTTTTGTTATTGTACATCCAAGTTAATATCTCTTTTGTTGTTGTTGTTTTCTTTATTTGGTTTGAGTTGGGGTTTTTGTGATCTAAATTACATATACTAAAAAAAAAATCCATAACAAAAATTTAAATGCTTGTTATTTAATAGCAGGTAAGACAACTTATGGCAATGTCAAAACATTTTTAACATTTAGAACAGAACAAGTAGAAGGCTTTTAAACTATAGATGGTAGGAATGCATTACTTCAACAGCTAAAACCTAGTTGCGTTTTTTACTACTTAATCATTATTATAAAGTAAACTTTAAAAAGTATTTTCAGCTGGACATGTGCAGACTTCAACTGTTCTGTTAGAGACAGTCACAGACATATCAGATAGAGTTTGTATTGTGTTCAGAGCAGGAAGAAATAGTCTGGATTTCTTGTGCTTTATTAAGCTGTCCAAAACATACTTTCAAAAGTCTCATTTGTGGAAAATAGGTCATAGCCCAAGCAATTACTATGAAGTATGCGGGAAAAAAAAACCAAGAAAAAGCCTTGAATACTTAAAGTACAAACTTGGAAAATGCATAACATCAAAGCCTCTAGCTGAAATACTGAATAAAACTACTTAAGACAGTGAATTAAATTATCATTAAAATGACAACTAAATAATGCAAAAGCCTGTTTAGCACCTCTCTTTCCTCAGGTCCCATCAGGGATTCCTTGCTCAGCAAAGCTTTGCTATTACAAGTAATGAACACTTTGAGTGTTCCAAGATCTAAAACACAGAGGTTTTTTGCTGATGGTTTGCTGTATTTTGCTGCTGAAACAGAAAATCATCTGTCTTTAGTTTTTGCCTTCTAATATTCACTTGAGTAGGAAAAGTGTGTAGCTATCATAGTTTAAGCCCACTCAGCCGGCAGCAAAGCCCCATGCTGCTGCTCAGTCACTCCCAGCCACCTCTAGTAAGATGGGGAGGAGATAATGCAATGAAAGTCTCAAGTGTCAAGACAAAGGACAGGGAGGGCTCGCTCAGCAATTGTGGTCATGGACAGAAGACAGACTTGACTTGGGAAACAAAATCAATTTATTTTAAACAACTAAACTACCACTAATTCACCAACTGAAGCAGAGTAAGGCAGTGATAAATACAACCCCATCTTGAGTACACCTTCGTCCACCCCTCTCTTCGCCTAACAGTTTTTCCCCTCTACATATGTTGCTGCCTCAGCCAAAGGTGGGTTTGATTTGGATGTGGGGGAAACTTATTGAAGCTCCTGACAAGGATCCACACCAGTACACCCCTCCTCCAATACCAGAACCTCAGTAGACACAAAGCCAACACAGCAGCAGTTGCTATGAACTTATTTTTTCCGCTATCTCGGGCAATACTTTCTTACAAGTTAGTGCATGTTCTATTATCTTTGTGTTACGTAGTGTTAAGCATGCATGTTAAAAACACATAATGCTTGTCAATTTTACCTTTCAGCTCTTGGCCTTTCTTCAAGGATTATTTACATTTTACCATGAAGGATATGAACTGGCTCAAGAGTTTGCACCATACAAGCAGCAACTGCAGTTCAATTTGCAGAACGTAAGGTTGATTTGTATTTACACCATTTCATTTGCTGATTTAATTTCAAGATATTAAAGTAGACTCCTAGCACTTTATGGGAACTCTAATCAAATTGCTATATCAATAGGTAAAACTTACTTGTGGTAAGATTCCTGTCATCAAATGACTTTGGATAGTTAATTTGTGATTTCCAGATCAAAATTTCAGGATCAAGAACCAGAAAAGCAGAACAGGAGGTTTTACTAGAAAGCACAGTACTCTAGATAGGTTTAAGCATGTGTAAATGTTTTCTTGAAAGTGGGACCTGTCTTCTGGATGTCCCAAAAATGCCCCAACTGGTATAGAATGATGCAGTTTGCTTCTTCACAATCACAGATTGCCACAAAAAGCTTGTCCTGCTACCTAACTTCCCTGTTAACTTCCCAGTGTATATGAAGCATACCTGGGAAGCCATTCTTTAGCTCTTCGTTGGAGCACCAAAGAACTGGTGATGCCTTCCTCCACGGTGTGCAGCTCTTAGGAGAGTTAAGTTCCACTGGAAGAAAGGATCTGTCATTTGTGTAGAGTTAGGCTGTAGATTGGTCTGAATGTGGTTTTAAGAGCCATGCAAGATGAACTGTGCCCCAAAATTCCAAAGCTTTCAAAAGTAATAAAAATGCATTTAATCAACATACATTTCCACTCATAACTGCTATATACAAGTGTACCTTTATTTCATTACGTTGACTCAGATGTTACACTTCCAAAGACAGGTAAGTATATAAACAATATATTTACACCTGATTTTCTTTAGAACCACTAGCATTTACTTTTAACACAAAAAGATCAACATGTTAAATATTGGACCAGCCCTACATTTTTCATGACAAGTATTATCAAAGTAAACGACACACAGAATCACAGAGAGAACATTAGGGATTGAAAGTGGCCTTGAAAAAACATCTTGTCCAACACCTCTGCCAGAGGTGGATGTTTTTTTCAAAGTGAAATTCTATCAATTGCTTTGGGATGTCTCCATTCCTTTTCCATTTGACTCTTCCAAGAAAAGATACTCACCCAACAGAAATATTTGTAGCTCCACCAATGTCAAATAATCTACAATGGTTTAAAAAATCCAACATCAGCTTCTGTGGATGTGCCTTGGCTGCTGAGCTTATGGAATGTTAAAAAGGTCTGGGAGTGCAAGAGCACTTCACTGTGCTCAACTGCTATACCCTCTGAGTTCCTGGAAAATGAAATGCTGACATTTTCCCTATAGCATCTTGCTATTGGAGAGGCATGTGCTGGCTCAAAGTTCTAAGATGACATTGTCTTAACACTGTCAATGTAGATCTTTATTCTTAGAAGTGCTGCACACATCTGGGTTTTTCTGCAATTAAACATGTACAGCAACCTCATAGCCCCTTCCGTTTTTATGTCTATTCTTCATATACAGGTATAAATTCCATTTAAAACTTTATTTGGGGAAATAAGACAAAAACTTCCTAGATGCTTAACCTTTTCCATTTGGATTGAAATGCAAATATTCTCTGCCCGTAGAGCATCTCAGCCCCTTGTCCTAACAAATAATGTATTTGCTACTTTGTGGCTAAGACTCTTTCAGATAAAGGCACAAGGGGTCAGTGTTGTTGCACAGAGTAGTTCAGTGAAAGGGTGAAGAATGTGCTTCAGTCCAGAAATTTATTTCCATGTCTATAGAAACAGGATTATTAGATATTTGTTCAACTGTAATGTTAATTAATAAATAGTTAGTATCTTCTTAAATATTATGTAAGTGTATGTATTTTTAAATAGACTACAGGGATGGAATGCAATATAAAGCAAAGCAGAAGGAAAAATGTATCATGATATCTTTTATTGTATGTGTACATCTCAGAAATATGTACATGAAGATATAGTGGAGTACCATACATAATTCACTGCTGTTAGACATAAGTTTGAATTCTGGCTCCAGATGTAGATACACAGTTTCGTTTTACAGCTGGGCTGTCTACTGAAGTGTCACTCAGAGCATCACCCAGCCTTGGGGTAGAACAAAATAATTTGTGTAGGGGAAAAAATCATGACAGTATTCAGGGAAACTTGTGTTTAGCTTGTCTGTTGCAGCTGTTAAAAGTACTTTTCTTCATTGTGCTGTGTGTTAAGGTCTTGGAGAGTAGTTGATCTGAAGTGCTGTCTGTGTTACTCAAATGGTCCTACAGGTTAGATCAGGAGCCATAAGACCAGCAGAGTAAAAGCAACCTGACAGCTTTTAGCAGATCACAACGTCTTAACAAGACCTGATGTCACTTTCACAGTGTCAGGTGGCTAATGGTGCACTTTTTATGTCCATTGTCTTTGTTTTCTGTAATATGATTCAAAGTCCTGTCTGCTTAAAGTAGTAATTAAAAATCTTGATAGACAAACAGAGCTCTCAGAATGAGGACTTTCCTCCCTCCCATGGTATGTCCCTCTTCACACTAAAGATAAAATTGGAAAAATTCAGGGAAAATTTTTATCTCCCTCCCTAATGATAATGTTGGATCTTCGAGAAAATGTTTTAGTATGTATTTTTGTACTCCTGGGCAACTCCATGAATAGCCAGCAAAACCAGAAAACTTTAACAGTGTATAAAGTCCTGAGAATATCTTTCTTATTTGTCAGGACTAGAGTTCAGGAGATGACTCTACAGAAACAACATTACAAAATTCTTTGTTCTTTTCTATTACCTGTAGGAACAAAGTGAGCACTATCTGGTATATTAGTAAAACTCTATCAAACCTCTGGTGACACCTCATAACAATTTTCCTTTACTATAATGTGCTAGATATGTGGAAGGAAACCTTGGTCTCACTGAATTGAGTAAGAAAAAATGTCCATTTACACAAACATAAATAATAGAAAATATTAGTGATCCACTTCTGTGTACTGAATTACTTGCTTGGCAAGGTCATAGAATCATAGAATGGTTTGAGTTAGAAGGACCCTCCAAAGGTCATCTAGTCCAACTCCCTCTGCAGTAAGCAGAGGCATCCTCAAATAGATCAGATTGCCCAGAGCTCTGTCGAGCCTCACCTTGAGTATTTCCAGGGATGGGGCCTCAACCGCCTCCCTGGGCAACCTGTTCCAGTGTTCCACTACCCTCATGGTAAAGAACTTGTGCCTGGCTGCACACAAGATTTTTAAGACAGGCAGTAAGTGCTACCATGCTTTTGGCACTTATGATCCACTTCTTAACCTACTGTGGTGTTTACATAGACCTACCAAAAAATGTTCATGACAGTGCCTGTAATTTGACTGTTCTGAGGATCAGCAGCTGTTGATACGGCTACACAGTGCATTTATCTCTTCCACATGGGGACAGACCACAGCTGTCTAAAGACATTAGCTGTGCATTAACCCAAACTGGTGTTTTCTGCACTGTACTTCAAGTGGTGCAGTGGGACTTACTACTTCAGGTTTGGGGCTGTGCTATCAGCAGCTTTTGGTTTAGCCTGGCTTCTCTCTGTGTAGTCTAGAGTACACAGAGAGAAGGCCTGCATCTGTCTGCAAAACACTGTGAGTGTACAAGTGTACCAAAAGATATGAGATATCCTCCTTTCTGAGGTTAGTGATCTGCAGGAAGAGGAATGTTACTGTTCTCCACTGTGTTTCCTTCACACTTTTAAGTTGACTACTTCATTACTGTTATTCCTAGGCTTCTAGAGCAATGACAAATACTATTCTTTATTGCTTTTTTTTCCCCTATTATGTCTCTGTCAGATGCTTCCGTCCTGTCCAATACACTCTTTTTGGCATTATTAGCAATTAGTTCTTCATTGTTGTTTTCAATACTTGAATAAGTGATTTTTCCTTTGTTCCCTTTTCTGGGAGTTAGACCCGGAATAACTTTGAAAGCACAAGGCAGGAAGTGGAGAGACTCATGCAAAGAATGAAATCAGCCAACCAGGATTACAGACCACCAAGTCAGTGGACAATGGAAGGCTATCTCTATGTGCAGGAGAAACGTGAGTAAAAAGATTTACCTTTTCATTTGATTTGAAAGGCACGGCAACAAATACAACTATGAGAAAATGCTTTAGCTCTCAGGATAACACAAGCAGCATGTTTGAATGTCAGCAGACTTGTGATATGGTTGCTCTTCAAATTGAGAGGGTCACAAGTAAAGTAATTGTTTGACTTTTTGAAAACCACTCAGAATAGCTGTGATCAAATGGAATGGTGGTCAAAACACTTCTAAGCAACTCAGCTCCTGGCCTTGGGTCCTTGTGGCTAGGTCACTGCCATTGGCCACCCCATTGGACAACTGGTAGGAAGCTCTGCTCTAGCTGGCCGCCCTACACCTTGCTGCAGAAGCTGCAAGCTCCTACTATTCTGCTTTGGCTCTACCTGCCAAATGCTGCTGTCTCCTCTACTTTCTTTGCCTGAACAGAGCCCATAGTTGACTCAGCAGGAACAACTTTTCGTCTCATACCAGCAATCTCTACTGAGTAACTGAATATGCATTTAATGCTTGAAAATAGCTGCAAACCTATACTTATTTTTTATTCACTTCATGAGGCATGAGAATGATGACCTAAATAAAGGAATACAACTAAAGTCGTTATGAGTATCCAAAACTACTTGGAAGAGCCTAACAATTTACATCATGTTATAAATGAAAAGGGAACCAGAAAAGATGTCAAAAGTTAAATGAGCAAATTCAAAACTATATGTCACATAAGCCTCAGCTGCCACTGTTTTATGCTCTAACCACTACAGAAAACCAAGTCAAACTAGGTGTGTAAGGCAGGATCATGCAAAACCCTTGGTGAAATAGTTTTCATTGCATGGAGTACTCAGATTTATATTAATTTATGCATTTTTTCTATTTCCTGTGGAATCAGCCTAACACCTGAGAAATGTATAGCAGTGTTGTGAGATAGTGTGCACATTCTTGTGCAAATTTTTACATTGATACAAAAATTACTAAATGCAACTTTGTACCTGATTTCTTAATCTAAAAGTAATAAAAAGGTATCTGAATATAGAATTCCCATTTCAGACTTGACCCTACATGACCTTCAGTTTTGAGGATATCTTCTTCACTGCTCCCATTTTAGATGATAACTGAAAAGACTACGTGGGGTTATAAAGTGATTTTCCAGATGGCATTATGAAATTTATCTTTATTCCATATATGAGCTAGAAGAAAGAAAATTGAATACTTTCCATAGTTAACCTCAGCCACTTTTTCCCTCAGTAGTAATTTTAAGAAGGCCCTCTATGTTTTAATTGAATAATAATGATGAAAGAAACCTGTGTTAAGTGGAAATTACACCAAGCCTTGCTAATGGGGGAGGGAGAAAAGGGGTGAAAAATTGGACACATGCTGTGCTTCATTAAATAGTGAGAGGTCAACTTGACATCCTCTTACTGAAAAGAAATGTGTTCATTAGTTTATTCTGAAGTAAGAGTAACAGGGATTGTGATTTCTGTGTCAGTGGGGAAGGTACTACTTGTGTATTTCCTTGTCATGCAGGTTTACTTTCCTGCATCCATCATCCCACAGGCTCTTGTCAAATTATGGGCAGCTGTGTTAAACATTTGCTGTTCCTGAGAGTAAATCCTGCTTATAATTATTACTGATGTGCATGGTGGTAAATATTTAATTTTTTTTTTTGTAATGGCAGTAAACTATAAATTATTTCCATTTAGAGGGACAGTTACCAGTAACAGACTTTAAATTGCAGTGTAGGTGTCTGGCTGTATTTTTTTTAATGCAAAAAAGTGACTTCTAAACTCATCTAAAACGGCTTTCAGCCTGCTCATCCTTCTTACATATATGCTAAAAAGAGTTCATGAAGTGCCATCGGAGGAAATATTGATTCAGAATAATCGTAGATTTTGTTTTGCTAGGTGAAAAGAACTTCAGTTATAGGAATGGAACAGCTAACCTGAGGGCAAGTAACCAGTTAACTTCTCAACCAATTAACTTCTCAGTTACTTCCCTGCAAACAAAGGCAATGACAGAACTCTCTAACTCTGTCTAAATCGGTATAACAGACTATGTAAATTTCCACATCTACATTTCTTGATTACCAGACATCTGACTTACATGACTGATGCAATCTCTCATATATCCACTACCTTTGTGGAAAGCTACATCTATAAGGTAAAGCCATTATATCAATAGCAAAACTACAAGGTTTGTTTTTTGCATCTTCTGTTTTAACTGTTTAACTGCTTATTTATGTTTACTTAAAAAAAAAATCCCAAGAACCAACAATGCCCTTAAAAACCTTTTTTTTTTGTAACTGAGAGCTTTTTCATTTGAAAAAAATAATTAAAAGGGCCAGATGTGCTGTACTTTGAAGAAATCAGTATCATATTTTTCCCATGAATAACTCACATAGAAATTAATTGGAAAATCACATGTGGGTTGGAAGTATCATCTAGTCCTTCCCTATTCTAAATTTGCACAGTAGTTACAGTACTGCATTACATATAAATAATTATTGGCTTTGACATCTGTGTTTGTGATGGCTCTGCAAGAGAGAGGGCCTATGTTTGAGTGTCAGACTGAAGCATAATGCTGTCCAAAAGGAAAAAACTGATTTTTTCTTCTTGGTACATCTTCACACAGCCATTTTGTTTGCTCTCTGCAGGTGAGTACCCAGAAGCTGTGTCAATCCTGGTAAAAGTGAATGAGGCTGTAGTCTGCCACTGAGACAAGCCTGCACAGAATATATACCACTCTCCATTCTAGATTTCCTATCCTCAAAAATCAAGAAGTTTTTTCCAAGTTACCTATTGACCAAGTTCCCTAGTCACTGTGAATGCTACCAGCACTATTATGAACCAGTGCAGTTACAACCATAAGGTTCTGGCCCAAAAGGGAGCAGCCACACTGCAGAAACCTTAATTATACTCTCCTGTGCACCGCACCACCCCTCCAGATATATCTGTCAAAATCTGGGGGCTTATCTTGTTCTCTGTGCTATTATAAACTCTTTTTTTTTTTTTTTTTTTCTACTTCTAGTATGTGGAGAGAATTATAAAAATGGTGAGAGGATTTGCTCAATGCCGTCACAGCACAGAACACATCATAAATAGCTGTGTCTAAGATAGGTTAGCAGATGAAGTTTAAAATAACCATTGTTCTTAAGCTCAAGAGGATTTTGTGTTTAGATTCACTAACAGTTCACAGCAATTCCTGAGCAAAACTCTGGAAAATCCAGGATTGAAACATCTTCCTCATCTGAGATCCTATACTTTGCAGTCGAATTGAGAAGTAGCGTGGTGTGACCTCTCCAGGATAAGACATACATCCGCTTGTACTTTAGTATTGTGAGTGTGTGCAATAGTCAGTTTGTGATGTCAGTAGTTGTGTGCTACTGTCACAGTCCTCTCTTCCCAGCAGGACTGCTTGTAACGCATAAAAAGCCAGTATTTCTTGCTGAAGGCATCATCTCTACCACCCAGCATTTTATCCCTCATCTCTAAACCACTATTGGTTTATGGTGCACTATTCCTTTCCTTCTTTTCTTTTCACTTTCTGAAATCATCTAGCAGTATTCAACTACATCAGATTAAATCTATGTTGGAGCCAATGTTATTTTACCCACTCCCTTAAGGTAACAGGTGGAAGAATAGCCTTCCTATGATACTACCAAAAGCAATTGTTACCTTTGACAAGAATTTTAAAAGTAAAGGGAAATGCACTCTGACTTCATGGCTTCATCCAATTTTGGGAATCTAATACCAGATTTCTAAGTTTTCTTCTGAGAAAGGATGTAATACTGAATCCTTGTGCTTCTCTTGGGTTGATGAAATCTTCAGCTGTGTTTCCTGGGCAGAAAAATCCTCAGGATCTTTCCTGTTCCTGCCTGTTGACCCTAGTAGAGTGTTGTTAGCATTCCAGTGGCCGAAGGAAAGCAGTGTGTTGGAATTTTGTTGGCTAACATTACCAAGCTGCAATATTTAAAAATTACAGCTGAACGTGTTCAAAATTTAAAGAAAGGGGAGTTTATTATTTTGTAGGCTACATGTGGATGCTGTTATGTCTCATTTTTCTACTTTATCTCACTCCAGCTGAAATAGTGATAATATACCAAAATAATTATTTTTTGTACTTTCTTTAATCTAGGACCTCTTGGATTTACGTGGATAAAACACTACTGCACTTATGATAAAGGGGCAAAAACATTTACCATGAGTATAGCTGAAACAAAATCTGGTGGAAAAGTGGTGAGTTGCACATATGGGAATGCATCCATGAACTCTGTGTTCCATCTTTTATATGAAGCATGCAGGAACTTTAGAAAAAGAAAAAAAGGGATGAACAAAGCATAACGCTGTTTTCATACATGAAGCAGTGCATATCTTTAATAGCATAGTCAGATTTTAGGTATGTGCAAAGACAAAGACTCCACAACCTCTGTGGGCAACTTGTTTTATCATTTAATCACCATAAGAAAGCTTTGCCTTAAGTTCAAATGGAATTACCTGTATTTCAGTTTGTGCACATTGCCTTTTGTCCTTTCACTGGGCACCACTGACAAAAATTTGACTCAGTCTTTACTCCTTCCTATCGCGTATTTGTAGATACGGTCTCCTTTCTACAGGCTGAACAGTCCCAGCTCTCTCAACCTCTTCTCATATGACAGATACTACAAGTCCTTAATCACCTTGATAGTCCTTCTAGTACATTGCTGTCTCTCTTGTGCTGAGGAGCCCAGTACTGGACATAGGACTCCAAAAGTGTCTTGCCAATGCTGAGTAGAGGGTGATACCATGATTGACCTGCTGTCAATGCTCTGCCTGATGCAGCCAAAGAAACTGTTGGCCTTTGCTGCAAAGGCACATTGCTGGCTCATGGTCAACTTGTTGACCATGAGAACTTGCAGGTTCTTTCTTGCTAAGCTGCTTTCCACCTGTCAGCCTCAGCCTGTGCTGGTGCCTGGGTTTAGTCCTACTCATTCTAAACAGTGCTGGCCCTGGTATTGATCCCTCAGCATACTGCTAGGAACTGTCAGAAGCTGGGCTGCTGTGAGCTCAGCAGTTCAGCCAGTTTTCAGTCTACCTCACCATCTACTTATATATCCTGTACTTAACCAGTTTGTCTATAAGGATGTAGTAGGCAGCATTCAGCTGTAGTAGAATGTAGTGGCAGGAGTGTGGCTAAAGTTGAGATAAACAATATTCTTTGTTCTTCCATCACCTACAGATCCATCCATCACATTGTAAAAGGCTATCAAGTTGAACCTGCATGATGTCCCTTTCATTAAATCCACACAAACTACCTCCAGTCGCCTTTCTGACCTTAATGTTTGGAAGTGCTTTCCAGGATTATTTACTTCATCACCTTCCCACAGATCAAGGTGATACAGACTGGCCTATAGTTGCACCAAGGGAGGTTTAGGTTGGATGCAACCATCCATCCTATTTCTTATCCACCAAGTAGTTCATCCCCATCTCTGCAGTTTAGAGATAAGGATGCCATGTGGAATAAGGTCAGGTACTTTGCACAAGTCCATGTAGATGATGTCATTTGCTCTTCCCTTACTCACCAGTGCTCTGAGCCCCTTTTAGAATGCCACTAAATCTGTTAAGCACAATTTACCCTTAGTGAAGCCATGTTGACTGTCACCAGTCATGTTTCCATATTCCCTAGTACAGTTTCCAGGAGGATCTGCGACATTATCTTGCCAGACACATAAGTAAAACTGACTGGCCCATAGTTCCCCAAGTCCTCCTTTTTTCCCTTTTTAAAAATGGGGGTTATGCTCTCTCTTCATCAGTCAGTGGAAACTTCACTGGACTGCCACAACTTCTCAAATATGATGAATAGTGGCTTAGACACTTCATCCACCAGGTCCCATGCATGTCATTAGGTCCCATGAACTCTTGCACCTCCAGATTCCTTAGATGGTCTTGAATCTGTCTTCTCCTTCAGTGAGCAGTTCTTCATTCTCCTTGCCCCTGCTTTGCTTTCTGTGACATGGATTGTGTGGCTGGAGTACTTACTGGTAAAGACTGAAACAAAAGTCATTGAGTATCTCAATCTTCTCCATATCCTGGATAACCAGGTCTCAAATTTATTTCTGGAGAGGCCTCACATTTTCCCAAGTCTTCCTTTTATCAGTGATGTACCTATGGAATCTTTTCCCATTGGCCTTGATGTCTCTGACCAGATTTAATTCTATCAGGGCTTTAGCTTTTCTGACCCAATCATGTTATAATCAAGTTATATATGCAGATGTTTGTAAAGTGTTTAGTTTAGGGAGTCTTCTCAGATATAATGATTAAATAACAAGTAAGTGACAGAAAGCTATCAACTGTCGTCTTCCTTTATATACAGAGAAATTATTGTGTATGTTCCTAAATTATTTTAATCCCTATCTTAACGCATGTTCTTTGGACTATTCCTATGGTTAAATTTAAGATGTAAAACCAAGTCACGTCAACATACTGCCTATGTTAATTTTGTTTTGTCTTATTTTTCAGAATGGCCTTGTCACAAGCTCACCAGAAATATTCAAGCTAAAATCTTGCATCAGGAGAAAGACAGATTCAATTGACAAACGTTTCTGCTTCGATATCGAAGTATTTGAGAGGTTTGAATTTTTTTTCACTGTGTTAACAAATTGAAAAGAAATACCTATTAATAAAAATTCTCTGTACCAATATCTATCTTTCATAAATGAAAACATCACTTTCATTTTTGAAAATTAATTCTACAATTTTATTTTAAATTATTTCTGGATATTGAGACACTGGCATAGGTTACCCAGGAAGGTTGTGGCTGCTCCCTCCCTGGAGGTGTTCAAGGCCGGGTTGGAGGAGGCCTTGAGTGACCTGTACTAGTGGGAGGTGTCCCTGCCTATGGCAGGGGGTTGGAACTAGATGATCTTTGAGGTCCCTTCCAACCTTACCATTCTATGATTCCATGATTCTATGATTACAGAATCACAGAATTATAGAATGGTCTGGGTTATAAGGGACCTCCAAAGGTCATCTAGTACAACCTCTGCAGTAAGGAGAGGCCTCCTCAACTAGATCAGTTTGCCCAGAGCCCTGTTGAACCTCTTATATAGGGCCTTTAATATAGATTAGAACTGGTTTTCTAAATTTTAAGTATATATACATACTTTCCAAAAGTATGCTTTTCAAGATTAGGAATTGAATTATTTTTTTCCCTTACAATATCATAGATAGACTGACTTTTGTAATCATTCCCTTATGAAATATTTTATGAATGTTATTGTCATTTTAAATTCCATTCACAACAGCTGGTTTTACGTGAGAGTTTTGAGGTGACTTTGGTATTTTCAAATATAATACTTTATTTTTATTCTAAATTAGACTTCTGAATGAGTTCAGTTTAAGAACTACAAAATTGCTATGAACAAATGTTGAGACTACTTATTCCTCAGCTTGAATTGACAAGTTGAGTTTGAAATTGATAGATGTTTCTGAGGAGAATTGCATTTATTAGACACATTTGTGGTAGTGCCATTGTGACATTCACAACTGAATGTTGTCCCTTCTCTCTTCCTTACTCTGCTAGAACATCCATGGTTCAAAAAAACTGCACAGAACAATTAGTTCCATCTGCAGTTCTTCAAGGTCTCATTGAAGAGATATTTATAGGCTCTTTTTACATATTATTTATTCCTTTTGGACATTTTGATTGATTGCAAATGTGCCTGGCCTAGAAGTTAAAAGTGTACTGAGAACTTGGAGAGAAGATTGAAAAGGCAGTAGAGTAGAAAGCTACTTTGTAATTATTGTGAGAATCTGACTTTGACAGGATCATGGAAAGTTCACTTTTCTAAGGAAGTAGTGAATTTTTGTACAAATCAGCAGAGAAAATAGATACACAACACAGCACCCGGGAATAATTGGTGGGAATTCATATGGAAGGCCAACACTAATCTCTTCTGAGTCTTGTGTTGGTAAAAAATGGGTTTCCCATCAGAAAGAAAATGCAGTGGACATTACTGATGTCAGTAATGACTAAGAATATGAGGAAGTTCATATAAATGTAAACAAAGTACTGGAATACTGAGGGTTTTCCACCCTAAGTATCTCCCCACTGAAATATAGGTTATGTGGGTTCCCATTTGCAGGTCCGTAACTCATCGTGCAATATAGAGGTGCCTAATATCTATTAGAAGGTTGTAGGTACCTAAAATTACATGTTACAGTACCAAAGTTTTAAAAAATAGACCTATTTTTAAGTTTAGCTCAACTTTATTGTGTTGTCTTAGAAGCTATGAGCTTTCTTTAACTTTTGACTTTTATATATTCTCTTCATGTCATTTGCATTCTGACTTTGAACACTGTTGTAGGAAAAGAAATCAGTAACTTCAGTGTATGTGTATGTCTTTGACAGACCTGGAATTATCACACTGCAAGCATTTTCAGAATCCAACAGAAAACTGTGGCTTGAAGCTATGGATGGAAAGGAACCAGTAAGGATATTTTATCAGTTTATTTTTACAGTTTTATGGAATGTACATTAAAAAAAAAAATAAGGTGAAGATAGGTACAAAATAGAAAAGCAGAACTATTAGTTAATTTAAGCCTTTATTTATATATTACTATTTTAGAATCATAGCATCATAGAATCATAGAACCATAGAATCATAGCATCATAGAATCAGTCAGGGTTGGAAGGGATCGCAAGGATCGTCTAGTTCCAATCCCCTGCCACAGGCAGGGACACCCTACCCTAGATCAGGCTGCCCAGAGCCTCATCCAGCCTGGTCTTAAACACCTCCAGGGATGGGGCCTCAACCACCTCTCTGGGCAACCCATGCCAGGCTTTCACCACTCTCATGCTGAAGAACTTCCTCCTCCTGGCCAGGCTGAATCTCCCCACCTCCAGCTTTGCTCCATTCCCTCTAGTCCTGGCACTACCTGACAGCCTAAAAAGTCCCTCCCCAGCTTTTTTGTATGCCCCCTTGAGATTACTGGAAGGCCACAAGAAGGTCACCTGGGAGCCTTCTCTTCTCCAGACTGAACAACCCCAACTCTTTCAGTCTGTCGTCATAGCAGAGGTGCTCCAGCCCTCTGAGCATCCTTGTGGCCCTTCTCTGGACACATATTTAATGATTAAATAATATGGTGACACTTTAATAGAATTCATGATTAAGATAACATTTGTGCAGGGGTATATTTTATGTGCTGGGCAGCACCATGGAGTAAGCAATTAGCACCATCTTGAAAGGCACACCAGAGATCATAAAAAGGTGTTGAAAGCTACTAAGAGACAGACTTGTCTGAGATTTCTTCCCACTATTAATGTACTCTTAAAGCAATCAGGGAATGAGAGTGATGCCAGACCTGTATCCAAGGGGAAAAAAGTCATTCATGGGTTTTATGGGGTAGATGTTTTTACAAGCTGTTTGCTTGACTGAAATAGTACAGAAATTAGATCAGTGGGTGTATTGAAATTTAACCCGTTTGGAATCTGCAAGGCTGACTTCTAACACATTTTAGGTACCTGTTCTAGCACAGGACTGTTGACCTGGGTGAGTACTATGAGGGCAAATACCAGAAGCAGGTGAAAGGCAAGGTTGGCAAGCTAATATGCAGCATTACAACTACCAACAAACCACTCAATAAAGAATGTAAAGCACAAACATTGATTTACTGCCTTCTTACTTTTTTTTTTTTTTTTTTTTCCCCCCAGATCTACACACTACCAGCCATTATTAGCAAGAAGGAAGAAAGTAAGCTTGCCCTTTATGTGGAATTACCAAGTATTGATAGATTTCTGTCGTGTCATGTTGTAATTTCTGGATATATGTGCATTTGAGATACTAATTATTTAATGTGTTCTTTCTATTGCTATGAAATAACTGTGGAATTATATGATTGGGTTACACAAAAACACCTCCTAAGCTATGTAAATTGTGAGAAAGTCTTCAACTTCTGTTCAAAATGTAGGTCCTGCACTTATAAAAGGTTTTTCCTCAGCAGAGGAAAGGGGATAATTTCCTACAGCAATGAGCTTTCAGCTGTATGTATAGAGGGGCTACTGATTTCTGAGGAAGGCATTAGAATATTCTGCTTCTAATGATACACTAACAATTAGAAAGGTGCATTTTGAGTGCTAAAGATATATCCACAACAATGCTATTAAAGAACAAGTATCATAACCTTATGGATAAATGTTTATCAATCCTTTTTTACTAATGCGAATGTAGCTAAACAGATTTTGTGTATTGGTAAGTTAGAAAATAATTACCTTTTTTTCTTCTTTCTATAGTGTTCTTAAATGAAGCAGGCTTCAACTTCGTGAGGAAATGTATTCATGCTGTAGAAACAAGAGGTGTGTATTAAATCACAAATTCTATACTAGTTTATTATGAGTATTTTTTCTCAAATATTGCTTTGATTAATTCTACATGGCTTTCAACTGCTCTTTGGAGTGTGTCCATTGTCCATCGTTCGGTGGTGCAGTCCCTTTTGTCTCAACTGCCTCAGCTCCCAGCTTTGTTTTTTGATGTAAAACCTGAAGATCAAGAAGTGCCATGAATACTCTGCTGAACCATCTTTTTTGCAGAGCATAACTCATATCATTGTATTCACTCATTTTGTTCGTGGTTCAGCCACTTTTAAAAAATCTCTAGAAATTCAGTTTTGTACTAGGTATGTACAAAAAGAAAACAGTACTCATTCTACTGATGAAGTGCAAGTTTTTAATTATCCCTTTCCAAAAGAAGAGGTGTGGCTGTGTCATATTCCATAAAAGAAGATAACCTTTTCTTGTCCATGGACTGACTGTCTTTATGCAACATTGACGGTCTAAGGAAATAGAGTTGCATAGTAATTTCCACTGAAGTGTAGGTGAGATAAATTTGTTGACATCCAAAGTGTTTTAAGACTGCTTTTGGGTCTTATTTTTCACTTTTCCTATCTAACTCCTTGTTTATAATATGGGCCATTTCTTTGCAAAGGGTTTTGTAAATGAAGAATTATGATTAGTGTATAGTATGGTGTGGATTCGGTGGAATGGCCTTCCAGTATCTGAAGGGGACCTACAGGAAGACTGGGGAGGGACTATTTACAAGGTCTGGTAATGACAGGACAAGGAGTAATGGGTTTAAACTGGCAGAGGAGAGATTTAAACTAGATGTTTGGAAGAAGTTCTTTAGAGTGAGGGTGGTGAGACACTGGCACAGGAAGGTCGTGGAGCACAGAATCACCCAATGTGATCACATCCCTGGAGATGTTCAAGGCCAGGTTGGATGAGGCCTTGAGCAACCTGTTCTAGTGGGAGGTGTCCCTGCCTATGATGGGAGGTGGGAACTAGATGAGCTTTGAGGTCACTTCCAACCTAAACCATCCTATGAATGCAGTTGTTCATATTCCAGAATATAACACAGTAGGGTAAAAGAGTACTCAAGAATGTGATAGGACCATTTTCCATAAATTCACTTAAATGTTTTGAAAACCAAAAATTCATCAGAGTGTATTGAAGTAATCCTGCTTTGATCATTTCCATTGTACTTATTTTCCCAACATAGGTATCACAATCCTGGGATTGTACAGAATAGGTGGTGTAAACTCCAAGGTGCAAAAACTGATGAATACCATATTTTGTAAGTACCTGAAGTAAAACTTCAGTGCAGTGCAGTGTCTGTGGTGCAGTCCCTTTTGTCTCAACTGCTGAGCTCAGAAAAGTGTGATGATATTTGCAGTTTCGTGTGTGTGCATTTACTGCCACTAAACTGTGTCTGCAGTCTTAAAAAGTGATCCAACTAGTTTCTCACGTGCATTAGAATTCAACTTCTGCTTGTATTCATTGATATGTGTGAGCAAATTACTGGTAAAATGCATTTCTTTTAAAGTTCTATTTACTGATATCTATTTGGTTTATTTCACAAGTATTCCAAAGCTTAGTTCTGTAACACCACATAACACAGTTTAACAGATAAATTTCTAGTCTTTCACTTTTCGTACTAATTTGGCTCTCTGATGCCTGTGTTCGAGTGTCTAAGCCAAATACATTCGTAATTCTCTGCTGACTTGGTCTTACTTTACACTTTGATATAGTGCATATAGTTCATGTTTACAGGTACTAAATATTAGTGCTAAATTAATTTTTTTTAATACTGTGACAGAGATTAGAGGTTTCAAATCACATGAGCTAATTGACTAATCTATTAGCTTCTATTTTGCTGCTGTTCTAGTTAGCGTGTTAGTCAAACTATAACACAATCGTAATTCAAATTTCTACCAGCCCCTAAATCTCCTCCTGATATGGATATTGATATGGAACTTTGGGACAATAAAACAATAACAAGTGGACTAAAAAACTACCTCAGGTAAGTATGATGCTACACAAATCTCACTATTGCTTTTCTGGCCAATTTAATATCTTTTGCCTATTAATATCTTATTAACATTTCTTATATTCAATAATTGAGTATATTATTATCTTTCCTGGCATACCTGTGATTATGTGCAATAATCTAAAATTTCTCACACACTTTGTGCCTTTTTAAGGTAGTCATGCCTTATACAGACCTGAATTTGGCAGAATTTAATTAATTGCATGGTTTTGTTTAAAATTATCTATGTTAACCTCAAAACATGTTGTGCTTAGTCTTTTCTCTTCTTAATCCCTTAAGCTGTGTACCATGAGGTTTCATGCAACCATTTTTGGAACAGAATACAAATCTCTGCAAAAACATACATTTTATCCTATGCTGTTGGTGTCTTAATAAACAAAATATCCCTACCATGTTAGCATTTTCCCTTAAAAGTATTGAGACAGAATTTTCAAGAATTATGGTACTTCTACTCTCCTTTTTTGGGTCCAAATATATAACATTTAGAAGAAACATAATAAAAATTATCAAATACTTTGGAACAAAGCTAGAAATGGGTAGATTCAGACTGGATGTTAGGAAGAAGGGCCACAAGGATGATCAGAGGGCTGGAGCACCTTTCCTATGAGGAGAGACTGAGGGAGTTGGGGCTGTTCAGTCTGGAAAAGAGAAGGCTCCGAAGTGACCTTATTGTGATCTTTCAGTATCTGAAGGGGGCCTACAAGAAATCTGGGGAGGGACTTTTTAGGCTCTCAGGTAGTGCCAGGACTAGGGGGAATGAAGCAAAGCTGGAGGTGGGGAGATTCAGCCTGGCCGGGAGGAGGAAGTTCTTCAGCATGAGGGTGGTGAGAGCCTGGAATGGGTTGTCCAGGGAGGTGGTTGAGGCTTTGTCCCTGGAGGTGTTGAAGGCCAGGCTGGATGAGGCTCTGGCCAGTATGATCTATTGTGAGGTGTCCCTACCCATGGTGGAGGGGTTGGAACTAGATGATCCTTGTGGTCCCTTCCAACCCTGACTGATTCTGTGATTCTATGAAATACAGATGATGTGTCATCTATGCTTTCTGCAAAATCTAGATTTCATAAACTGGTTACCTAAGAAAAGGCAAGACCTGAAATCTCTGTTCACCCTGGAAAATACACATAGGATTTATAGTGAAATACTCACATACATTTAATTGAAAATATCATCTTTGATTAGAGAAATTGCTACATCAAGCACGAATCATTGTAAATACTCTGTTTGTGAAAATAAAATATGAGCTATCAGGAGCTGTGTGTCTGTGTCTGTTTGGAGACAGACCGAGAGAGTTGAAGCTGTTCAGTCTGGAGAGGAGAAGGCTCCGAGGAGACCTTATTGTGGCCTTCCAGTATCTTAAGGGGGCCTGCAAGAAAGCTGGTGAGGGACTTTTTAGGATGCCAGGTAGTGATAACACTAGGGGGGATGGAGCAAAACTAGAAGTGGCTAGATTCAGACTGGATGTTAGGAAGAAGTTCTTCACCATGAGGGTGGTGAGACACTGGAACAGGTTGCCCATCCCTGGAAGTTTTTAAGGCCAGGCTGGATGGGGCTCTGAGCAGCCTCATCTTGTGTGAGGTGTCCCTGCTCATGGAAGGGGAATTGGAGCTAGATGATCCTTGAGGTCCCTTCCAGTCCTGACAATTCTATAATGCAATTCAGTCTGGCTTTCAGAAGGTGACTCTTCTGTTGTCTTTCAATAAGCTTTTTGTCACAAATTTCATCACATTTTTGCCTTTCTTGGGCAAAGGGTTACTTCTGGAGCCCACCAAACTGTGTTCTGCAGCTGTATTTATACCTGTTCTGCAGTGTGTAAGCCAGAAAACAATGAGCCTCTACACTAAATTCAGTGCCAGTAGTATTTCCCTTATTAATTTCCATGGTGAACTCAGAGATTTTCAGGCTATGTACATGACTTGAGTTTTGTACTACTTGTAATCAGCCATCACTGAGTTTGGTTTCCTAGGACATACCAATATACATTGCGCAGATGTTGAGGGCTATCAGAATCATATCCTTAAAATGTTAAAATAGACTTTGAGTAATGCTTTTTTTAATTTTCTTTTTAAAATTTCCTTTTAATTTTTTTTTTTTTTTTACAACCAGATGCCTTTCAGAACCACTGATGACTTTCAAGCTGCACAAAGATTTCATTGTTGCTGTTAGTAAGTAAAGTAATAAATAAACTTTCATAAAAGTAATATCGTTTCTAGCTCTTAATCTCCTTGGTCTGCTACTCAGTGATCCAGCCCTAGATCCAGGTTCTTCCTTGTCAACATGTGGCAGCACAGTGCCCCATGAAAGTCCTCAAAACAGAGAAGTCATGCCAGGTGAAGCTGTTCAGTGGTCTGTTCTGATCTTTTTAGAGGTTCTGTGTGACTACCTTGTGCATGGACGTTTGAACCTTGATTTATATGTTTTATATAGGCTGATACTTAGTTTGCAGCATTCATCCCTCTCATCCAGAAACCTTTGTTTTTCCCGTTTGCCTTGAGAAATGGGAGGGTTGATAATTATCAGCTTTTCACAAATGGAGTAGTTGTTTACAGAGATAACTAAGATGGGTTTTATAACTACTCCAGTTTAGAATTTGAAGTTATTTCCCCATTTCCTCTTACTTTGATACAAATAAAAGACACTGAAGAATTTTAGATCTTTTAAATAGCTAAGAAAGAAATCTTGAATATCACTGAAGCAATACATTGGGTTAACATTGCCACTAATTTTGTTGGTTCCATTACCGGTAGTAACATCTTTTGGCAAGCTACTTGAAATGCAGATTTCAAAATGTTGTAATAAATATAATCAAATTGTCCTCATCATTTTAAAGGGTAATTGCATTTAATTTCTTGTAATGCCTGTGTGTATTAGCATACAGACATTGGTGCCATTTGTAGTCATCTCTTCACTCATACTCTAACAGATCAGTGATACTTGTTTTCTCTTTAACAGAGTCAGATGATCAGAACTACAGAGTTGAAGCAGTGCATGCACTAGTGCATAAGTTACCAGAGAAGAACAGAGAGATGCTGGACATCCTTATCAAGCACTTGGTCAAGTAATTATTTTGTATTTTTCACTTCGGTATTATTTCAAGATGTGATTATTTCTGCTTTAAATTTCTCAGTGTTGCTTAATGCATTTTCTGTGTTGAAATGCCACATGAAATTACATTTGGTTTCTAAAATTATGTTCTGAAGATAGGTGAAAAATACTCATCACAGAAAAAGTAACCCCGTAAGGAGTCACCAAGATGACCAACTATGTTAATAAAATAAACCCACTCAATGCTTTTGTAGAAACATTAAGATTGGAAAATACCTCCAAGATCATCAAGATAATCAAGTCCAACCATTAACCTAACACTGCTAAGTGCTCCACTAAAACATGTCACTAAATGCCACATCATCACATTTTTTAACGTTTCCGGGGACAGCAATTCCACCATTTCCGTGGGGCTTGTTCCAATGCCTGACCACTCTTACAGTGAAGAAATGTTTCCTAATATCCAATCCTTCCCTGGCACACCTTGGATCTATTTCCTCTCTTCCTGTCACTTGTTGCTTGGGAGACCCCCTACTCTACTACTACCTCCTTTCAGGTAGTTGTAAAGAGAGGCCTGCCCTGAGTCTCCTTTTGTCCAGACTAAACGTGTTTGTTATGTTTCTACTTACTACAGGAATTGTCACTAATCGCATATAAACCCCATCTAAAACTCTGCTAAGGTTGATAGAAAATGCTGGTTTGAATCTGACTTGAGGTCCCACACTGTTTCAGAAATGGAGAGTAGACTAATGTGATTATATTCATCCTTCATGTTTGATCTTACTTTTCTATGAACTCTGCAATGCAGTATCATTTGAGAACAGTAGCTGGAACTAGTTTTATTTAAATTTTTTATATACCTTTAAATGTCCAAACCTATTTTTGAATCAACCTTGTTTCATCAGCTTCTCGACTGTTAATTGTTAGATGGAAAAGATTTTGTATTTCTTGTGTGATGGCTTTCTTTGAGTGCATTTCTCTGTGGTGACTTTTTGTCTTCACTGAATTTTACTTAGCACATGCTGTGAGACAAAAAAGATAAGTTTTTAGTCTCTCATATCTCTCAATATTACTAGCTACAATTACATACCATTATTTTACCTTATAATTTATCCAGTTAATGCATCAAACATTAGTCACAGAAGTTTTAGTAAATCTTTGACTGGTTTTCACTGGTGTTTGCTGAATA
Organism: Ramphastos sulfuratus; assembly: GCA_013399055.1. NCBI lineage: Eukaryota > Metazoa > Chordata > Aves > Piciformes > Ramphastidae > Ramphastos > Ramphastos sulfuratus. Next base: position 30,963 of record WBNM01014505.1, on the reverse strand, counting down.
CTTTTTAATATGTATCCTTTCTGATTTAGGATGCTCTATGCTGTGTAGTACATTTATTAATGATCTAGTAGTATAGATACTAATCGAGCAGTTACTCAGATAAGGCCCACATGACTGAGATATCTAGAAGACATAAAAGAGGAGTCCATACTGTTTTCATGCTGTTCATTATGTTCCACTTATTTTGCTTCTTTTTATCACCGCTTGAGCCATAGCCTGCGGCAAGCTGTCTGCAGTGGAGTGAAGTGAAGCCACTTTGCTTCCTCTTTCAGATTTGAGAATGTAAAAAAATTCTTTGCTAGGAAATTCTTGTGCCCTAGTAAAATGTTTTTAGCCCTTTATGTCATTAGGCCCTGAAGAACTAACTAATGCTTCCATTACAAAAACTGATTTGGCAGACCTTGTATCTCATTGCACACAGGGTAACCCAGAGACCAGATGCAAGCAAGTTCCATAAGTTTCCTTATAGAGTTGTTTGGTTAGCTAAAAAATAGAATTTTCACTGCTTTATATCCTCCTAAACAGTTAAATCATTTAATGAGGAATTAATGATTTAGCAAAAGCTGCTAGTCTGTTGTCCCCGAAAACAAAAATATATATGCGTAGGAACTGATGTATTTGTAGGCAAAATTAGTCACGGGCAAGCATTTCTTTTCCTGTGCTCTTCATTCTTAGTGTGACCTCAGATTTATGTCCCAAGAAAAGCATGCTTGCAATATCCCCTTCTTTGGTTGTTCTCTTTATCTTTGATGTGATTCTCATTTCTGATAAATGTAAACTTACCATGTTACACTGAAAACTTTCAGTTGTTTTCTTTCCGAAGTTCAATTCATCCTTTCTAATTTCTAAGATAATTTGCCAGCTGTTGTTTATGCTAACAACCCTAATGAGACTGAATTCAAAATTAGACTCTTGAGTGTATGAGTTCCTTCCTCATCTTATTTCTGTCACTGTGTGGAGATTTCTCAAGGAAGAAATGGCAGATAAAGTGCCTAATTTTATGAAAAAGGGAAAATAAAAGGTCAGAAAAACTACCATCCTCCTGTTTCTTCAGTCTTTTGTTTCAAATCCAGTTTCAAAATGTACAACCTTTCCTTATATTTCTTTTAGCTGTTCAGTTCCTTTATGAATGCTTTTGTGTCTAAGTGAAAATACTATACCATTAAGTATGAATCATAAGATAAGGATAATATTATTTTTTTCTTGGTTTAGATGTTAAGGCCTTTACCTCTCTGACTACATTAACTTTTGTGTCACTGTGCAAAATTAAATATGATCTAGATGTTGTGGGATGTAACCCATACTAAAAACAAGCAAATAAACACAACCACCAAATCCTGCAAGGCACTCTCCAGCAGAGAAGTAGTACTGCATGAGTGTATACTCAGTCAGCAGCTAGGCAAACATGGCAAATTTGGTATTATTTTCACTTAGATAACTATTTTGTTTGTTTGTTTTTAAACCTTCCTAATCAAATTATCTGTCTGCTTTAAAGAATAAATCATTCTCTGATATGATTTAGTAACACCTTGCATTCATAAGGTAGTCAGAAGTCTGCAATCTGATGATATAGCACAGAAAGGGATTTTGAGGAGAAAGTGACTGCACTTTAATGAATACCTTACAGCTAACCTGAAACACATAATTACCTTGACCTGTATTTGTTCAGTAGCCCAGCAAGAGTAGGACTAAGTCAGAAGAAAGCACCTATCAAAATGATCCATTTACAGGCCTGGGTTTTTTCCTCTTTTTTTAAGAAATTGAACCTTTGAAATGCTTTGTAGAGAATCCTTTCTGATTACAGTGTTATTGAATTCACCATTCCTTTTATTAACCAAGCTGCCAAATTTGTAACCAAGGAAACCCAAACACAGGACAAACACTATTTTATCTCTTATGCTGTAAGACTCTAATATTTATGTAAGAGACCTTAATAGTTGCTGTGCAGCACAAAGCAGAGTAGCATTGCAAAAGGGGGGCGCTTCTAGGTTTTTCTAACAAACCTACAACTGAGTAAATCAGAGTTCTATTTTCATTAAAATAACTTTAGGCTTCCCAAACACCCCTTACTCGCCTAACCCAAACATAAAATCTGTTACAGAGAAAATTAGGTTAAGATAATTGGCCAAAAAATGTCCTTCAACAAGGTAGTTACTTTCATGATAAGGCTTACATATAACTCTGACAGTGTCTCTCTCTGAAGTAACATTTTGGCAAGTTTTTTTGACAAAACTTAATGAAGCAACCTAAATAACATGTAAGGAGTTAGGCATTTACTTTCCTGCAGTTTATGGTCATGTTGTCTCCAGTATAAACCCCTTTCACACATTTATTGTTCTTGTTTCTTGATGTAAACGGGGTGCTAAAACATTCCTGTTCCAAATATGAGGGGAGTATTACTTCACTACGGAAGTAATTGTGCAGTATGTCTCTAGACCAAGATAATTCTACTATTCTATAAATTCTATGTATCATTAGTGCCTACTCAACAGTAAGCCAAAGAAAGGTAATGTGTGAGTCCAGACATGGGTTTGATCCTGATTCTAACAAAAAATGTGCAGCAACCTTGGGAAAATCTCTCAGTATTTTTGTCACTGGCATTCTAATCTTTGTTAGGGGATAGTATTTGTTTTATTTGCCACCAAACTCTGACATCAGATAGATCATTTTCCTAACTTTTGTATAACATGTTAAGAACAAACGAAGCTATCTGAGAATATTATTGGAAGGAAAACATAGCAAATGTGTTCATAAACCTGATTAATGAATACTCTCAGAGAAGAGCAGAAGGTAAAACTTGCTCCTATCTGCTACTCCTCCAGTATTTTATAGATTTTACTGTTTTGTAATATGAAAATAGTTATTTTAATTATATAGGAAATAAAAAATGCTGAGCTGGACAATGGTAGCAGATAGCAGTGAGAAGGAAGAGAAAAAGGTGAATAAGTGCCTCAACTATTTCAGTTTGGTAGATTCAGTAAAATTAAACATCAAAGCAATTATAACATTTTTACGTGGCATGATATTTATGAGACATGAGGCAATAGGGCAACTGCTAACTGGCAGTTATTTAGAAGGATTTATGATTATGCCATTTTTATTTGGCAAATCTTATAAAGGGAGAAAAGGACCACCAAGGATTACTGATTGATGTCCTTTATTTTACTATGTGATTCCAAATTATTGGGAAAACTGTTTCTGAATTCTATATTAAGAAAAAAAAATGACAGAAAAGGTACAGAATATGCAGAAGAAAAAGGTTAATAGATTTTAAAGCCAGATGATATCATCATGATTGTCTGATGTTACCTATACCACACAAACAGTGATTTCACTGACCCACTGATCCTGGTTTCAGCATATTAATAAATATTGCAATTTAAGCATTTTCACTAATAAAGATTGTTTCCTTTACTTGAAAGCTAAGGTGTATGGCTGACCTCCATTATTGCAGTATTTTCAGTCAAATTGACATCAAATATTTAAGTTCCTATATAATCACTACAGTAAAGCTCCTCAACTTTAGACAGGCTGGATCACTATGTGGCGACTTTCAAAGATGGTTACTTTTCCCTGTAAGTTGTGTCAAGAACTTAAATACTCCAGGAAAACATGCTTAATATCCATGAAGTTATTGCAGGATGGGAGCCTTAATGGAAATATATTAATTGTACTGCACTGTATTTTGACTTTAGGAACTTAAATTTTTTAAAATTATTTTAAAGGAGGGACATGAACTTGGTATCTTGTTAAAGAAGTAGTCTTAACAGGTTTTTTGCTTGTTGACGTTGTAGTTTTGCACAACAATGTAATTGCATGTTGTTTGTGTTCATTTAAAGGGTGTCATTACACAGTCAGCAAAACTTAATGACTGTATCCAACCTTGGTGTTATCTTTGGACCAACTCTGATGAGAGCCCAAGAAGAAACGGTGGCTGCTATGATGAACATTAAGTTTCAGAATATCGTCGTTGAAATTCTGATAGAGCATTATGAAAAGGTAGAAAGACATTATCTGACTGTTTTGTGATGAAGTGAAACCAAGATCTCATTTTCATTGCTCTCATCAAGTTCTTAAGAATAACTGACCTAGCATTTGTAGAAGGTCATTGATAGAGATACATTCTTCCCACTCCATGCTGTGAATCTGTTTTCCTAGCAGGTCTTCTGTGGCAGTGCAAGGTACACATCCAAGGCATAGCCTCCCATACTTTGAAGGACTTGCTCTGAGTCATCAGTAGTTTTCTGAAGCTTACTGTATCTTTTATCTAGAAACAGAATGAGAATGTCATACTTTGCTCCCACCTCCTCTGTCTCTTTCATGCTAGCAGTGTATGAAGGCTCACTCTGGGTGAATAGTCTTTCTGACTATCATTGTCCTTTGGGGATATGCCAGCTGCACACTGATGTCTCTCCTAACATCGTGAATCCCTACCTATCCTTCATTTCCTCTTTTCACGACAAGCATCAGTGTAAATCCCCAACAGAATACCCCATTTCTGTGCAGTATGTCATATGTCATTTTCCATTTGTCTAGATACTAGATGAAAAATAAAAAAGTAAAAAGGAAAAATAATATAACTTAGATGAGGTTTTATTTGTAGTTACAGGTTTTAAGCCCATCACGTCTTTGTGATTTACAGGTTCTTGAATGTTCTGGCACATACAAACTTCTCTAAGTACCCATTTTGCTTTGAAGAAAGTTATCACTGACTTCCTGATTTATTTATTTTTTTTCCCCCAAAGACACCAGTGACAGCAAAGATCCATCTCAAAACTCTTTCCTGGAAGACTGAATAAGAACTCTTTCAGAGCCTGAGAAAGAAAATTTATGAAATCTTGAAAACTTATTTCCAGCCACTACAATTGCAGATAGAAGCTTCAGTACAAAGATTCCTTGGATATTATTTTATTTCAGAACTCAGCAGAACAGTCAAGACATCCTACTCGGTCATCAAACCAAATTTAATTTTGGAGATCTTTTACTGATATATGTCATGTTCTCTGGTGACTAACAAAACAAAGTGAAAGAACTTTGGGTTTCTTCTGCTTCAAGTTACTCAGATAAGGGGCGATTCTCAGCCAATACCATGATCCCCTTCACTGGTTGATCAGTAAGTGCTGACAGGGCTGCTTGATATCATATTTCACAGGAACTCCTCTAAATCAGCATGCTACCAATAGCCTCCTTGGGTGTAACTCAAAAACACATATATTAAATATTTCCAGCACTGAATTCCACCTGCAGAAAATTACAAGCTCATTCAGTACAAATGGCTGCATAACCAAATCACCCTTGCTGTCCTTCTCTGAGTACAGACATGGTTTTGTATTGATGCCCTGCTCACTAATGCCTCACAGTATTAATGTAGTCCAAGAGCATCTCCAAAGGTCCATTGAAATACTTGCTGCTGTGGAAGTATACATGCTTTCTTCCACTGATGTGAATGATGAGGATATATCTTTTCTTTGTTCACTTCATTCTCTTCCTGGAGTGCCCTGTTGGTAGAGGGGCCAGAAGCCCTTGCAGAAACTTACTTTGGCATTGCATGGTATTTAACTTAAAACACTTGGCTCTGTGGAGACTGGACAATTCTGACTCCTTCAGACAATCTTTCCCTGTAAAACTAATTCCACTTCCTTACACAGACTACTGTAAGAGGTACTCAGTGAAATTTGCATTGTACACTAGAAGATATAAGTGAGAGAGATCTGGAATTAAAATCTATAAATCTGTTGGTTGTCTATTTTTTTTTGTTAATTTTTTTTTTTTTTTTTGCTTTGGTCATCCTCCAAGGCAGTTCTCATTTTTACTGAAAGTATCCAAGAAGGCTTTTAGTGTCATTCAAATCTTGGATATTGTAGAAGAGGTGATACGAATGAAATTTAAGCAAACTAATGGATCTTCTGCCTTGCACTAGCATTGCTAACAGACTTGCTGAACATCATCAAAGAGTTCTTTAAAACCTCATGTGTACCTGTGTCAGATTACAGTAGTCAGATACCTGTAAAATTTGAGGGCTTTTTGCAGCAATGAAGTACAAAATTGAAGTACAATTGAAGTGGTTTTCTGAAATACAACCTGGATTGTAATAAGTTATGACTATGACACATTTCTGTGACCAACAATAGCTTTCACAGAGAAAAACACAGAGAAAAAAAAAATCCTTTTCTTCATAATACTTTAGAAAATATTACTTCTTGGGCAGGAGTTACTAATAAGCACCTATTCTGTATTTACCAATTTAGACGGTCAAGGGCTAGAAAAGTATTTGAACTACTATTTTTATATAATGAGTATACATTTTAAGTGCATCCCAGTACTGTGATTCTTTAAATGTAAAAAGAAATCAGAGAAAAGCTTATAATCTGTGAATTTACCCTTTTCTAATGTGTGATACTATTACAGGATTAATTTCAGGTGCAGTGATGTGGAAACAAATGGATTAATAAACCTAACTGTAAGGGTACCTCTGTTGCTTAATTCATTTTTTCCCCCTTCATTTCAAATCCTACAGATATTTCACACCGCACCAGACCCCAACATTCCTCTTCCCCAACCTCAGTCCCGCTCAAGTTCAAGAAGGACAAGAGCAATCTGTCTCTCTACAGGTTCACGTAAACCCAAAGGAAGATACACACCATGTCTAGCAGATCCTGACAGTAAGTTTGCCCCTGTTGGCTGGCTGTTTTCCTTTTTAGGTTGTCTTTTAACATTCCTGAATAATGTGTAGTAGCTGTTGCAGCATCATAACTGAATTTTCTAAGGATTATTTGTATTGCAGGCAATTCCTTTAAAATGCAAACATCTGTGTAGTATAGCTTAGCCTATAGCACATTATGTTCATCAACTCTAAAGAAATTGCCACAAGAAAAGGAACTCTTCCAGGTTAAAGACAGAAATGTATGGAAAACTTAGAGTAAATAAATAGTTGGGTTTTTCTTAAGAATCATTGCCTCTGAAACCACAGGTGAATTGATTACAGGTTAGGTACAAAGGGATAAAGGTGGCATGAGAGGAGTGCACATGATTAGAAGATGTAATTGTGGGTTTTTTCTGTCTCTCCCTGCACTCTTCCCTAGGTGACTCGTACAGCAGTAGTCCAGACAGCACTCCCATGGGCAGCATCGAATCTCTCTCTTCTCACTCCTCTGAGCAGAACAGCACTGCCAAATGTGTGCCCTCACAGCCCAGGGAGAAATCAGGAGGGATTCCATGGATTGCTTCTCCTCCTTCTTCTAATGGCCAGAAGGGTTCGGGCCTCTGGACTACAAGTCCTGAATCTTCATCAAAGGAGGATGCAACCAAAACAGATGTGGAGTCAGACTGTCAAAGTGTAACTTCCGTCACTGGACCAGAGAATGCCTGTCTACCTACAGACCTGACCAAAAAGAGTTCTTACAGTCTGTCTGGGCTGAAAAGGTCTTCAGCATCTTCGCTTAGATCAATTCCATCAGCTGAAGGTAATTTCTAACATTTTGTAAGACATCACTGTTTACTGTGATGTATCAGAAAACAAAAACTCCATCTGAAAGCTAGTAATATTCATCTTTTTTGGTTTGGTTGGTTGGTTGGTTTATTTTGGCTGTATGTTCTTTCAGTTTTCAAGCTGTTTCAGACATATTTCTGTTGTTTTCTGCCTCTGTGGTTCAAGCAGCTTAAATGATAATAGTGTTTCTCAGATTTTAGAGTATTCTCTATCCTGGTGTCCCTCATCTAGACCACTGAAATTGCTGGTAGAGAGATTACTGGTTTATTAAAAGAGTTGACAGCTGTCATGTATCGCTGTGGCAAAGGAGTGAATCCTTGTAACGTAATCAATACTGATCAAAGCTAACATGTAATTTTAAAAAGCACTGGGCTTAGCATATCCAAGAAACTACAGTTTTCTCAGCCATTGTTGATATGCCTTGCTTTTTTTTTTTTTTTCATTTGTTTTAGACAACTGCATCTCTTAAGTTGGCTGAAATAAGAGACTGAAGGAAGGGTGGGTTGGTTAGGTTTTTTTAGCTATGGTTTCTACAATCAGTGCCCTTAGTTGGGATAGGACTGGGCAAATGGGATTAAAAGGTAAACCCTGTCACGAAATACGTCTGAAACCCTGCTGATGGAATGGCTGGTTCATTCTGACCTACTTGCATGGTTTGTTATTCAGAACTGGAAGATTAGCTTGAACATGAACACAAGCTTATGGCTGAATGGTCCTGTATATGGACATCAGTTGCAAGAACAGCCACAAGTTTTCAACCTCAGAAATCAGATTTCAGTGCACAATTTAGGGCACCAGTCTTCATGTTCAGTCAGAGAAGGATGCATTTTCAAAGAACACCCTCAGAGCACCTAAAATGAGCTTGTATTCCAAATCAACCTATAGGCAAGGATCCTTACAAGACAGAGAAGCTTAAAAATCTAACCTCTTGATTTAGGCAGTTCCGCTAAATGATGCATCCCAGTAAAGAGGAAGGCAGTTAAGAACGCCAGGAGGCCTGCATGGATGAATAGAGAGCTCCTGGATACACTTAAATGCAAGAAGAAAGCCTATAGAGAGTGGAAGCAAGGACAGATGACATGGGATGAATACAAAGGTATTGTTTGTGCAGCCAGAGATCAGGTCAGGAAAGCTAAAGCACAGCTAGAATTGAATCTGGCCAGGGACATTAAAGGGAACAAGAAGAATTTCTTCAGGTATATTAGTGAGAAAAGGAGGACTAGGGAGAATGTGGGACCCTTACAGAAGAAAAATGGAGAGCTGCTGACAAAAGATGCGGGTAAGGCCGAGGTGCTCAATGACTTCTTTGCCTCAGTCTTCAACGGCAAGGGCTCCAACCACAACTTCCAAGTTCCAAAGGGCAAAAGTATGGACTGGGAGAAGGCAGATCTGCTTACCTTACTATAGTAGATCACATTTGTGAGCTCCTAAGGAATCTGAACGTGCACAAGTCCATGGGGCCTGACAAGATCCACCCACGGGTCCTGAGGGAACTGGCAGATGAAGTTGCCAAACCACTGTCCATCATATTTGAAAGGTCATGGCAGACTGGTGAAGTTCCTGCTGA